>CATIWQ010273262.1:0-42500 GCA_949673415.1 Euphorbia schlechtendalii | reverse complement strand
AATAACAATAGTAATAATCACTATTTAAAAATTATTTTTGCTATATTTATAATCAACATTAACTACATTAAATAATAATTATTTTTCTATATTAATATTTTTATCATTGTTCTTCTTTTTATTATTATTACTATTAATTTTATTAAAGATTAATTAGAATAATCATTATTAAAATTAGAATTTATGAACCTGAACTGAACTTAATAGACCTTAACTGAACTAAACTTAACTGAACTTAATGGACCTGAACTGAACTGAACTGAACCAAATTGAAGGTGAAGAGAACAGGGCTAATTCGTTTTTGGTACTAATCTTAGTAAGTAATATATTAATTATCATATGATGTAATTTTCACGGTGAGGTGATTTTCTATATGGTTACTTCCACAATTACTGAAATGGTTGATAACAAAAAATTTTAAGCTCATAATAGTCGTCGCTTGTGATACTCACACCAATGTATAAGAAGGTGGTTTTAATTGTGTTAAATGAGCTCAAATTCACTTGTATGTTCACTCATACTATTAAGTCTAATACTCTAAAGTCGACAAATTCACTATATAATATCAAAGCAAAAGAATGTCTGATAGCCAGAAGATAAGGGAGTGTGAAGTTTGTGTTATACCACATGAAGAATAAAAATCTAAGAGTAATATACAAGTACTATAAATTGAGCATTAACAAAATCCAACACTCTCTATGCCAACAAATACTCCACAACACATGCATAAGCCGAGCACAAAGTTTTGGAATTACGAGCCACCTGGGTGGGGATGAAAACGGGATGGAGATTCCCCGAACCTGATGGGGATCCACCATGATAGGGACGAAGAATCCCCAATAAGATTCTCTGTGGGGTGGGGGTGTGAAATATTTCATCCCCGAATCCTTAATGGAGATGGGGAATATTTCATCTCCGAAAATTCCCTGAATCCGACCCCGATAATATCCGTCGGGGAATCCACGAAACATCTAATAATTTATGATACTTTATATGTTTAGAATTTGTTAACAAGAATTATTTTATAATAGTAGTGTTGGATATATGGGTTATGGGCTCACAGAAGAAGTGTTCCATCCTTAAATCATATTAATCACTTTCAATTTAATCTATGAAACTTTTTTTTTGCGCAATTTAGTGTTTAACTTGTTATTAATGTTTTAAGTATTTGAATTTATTTAGTATTGAAATATTGAAACAAATTTGGTTTTATCTTTTATTTTTTTTCTTTTAAGTTTTGATATTAATTTTTTTATTGTATAGAATTTTGAAACAGGGAAATGGGGAATCCCCGTTGGGGAATGGGGCTCCCCGATAATAAATGGGGATAAAAAAAATCGCTGAAACCTTAATAGGGATGAGGACCTCGCCCCGATAAGCCACACTTTCAACCCTACACCTGATGCAAACAATAGTGCTACATCGGCATTGTCCAACCCATACATATAGGCGTATAACTTGAGAGGTAATTTACTATCACTAGTTCTTCATATCCATTTGACTATTGGAAAATATCCATCAAAATAACTACTCTGGTAGCATAGAAAATGAGAGGGTAAACTCGTACAGTTTTTATAAGTTCAGATGATTATTCGAAATTCTTGAAAATTCAAGGGTAAACTAGTATTTGTGGACGATTCAAAGGGTTCAAATGCATTCGGATTAAAAGTAAACAACATTAGAACAAATCCAACTCTTCCCTGTAATAGAGAATTTGACAAAATAGAGAATGTATATAAAGAATATGATAACCCAACCATTCCCTACGGGGGTCGTCCAAAATCGGGACTCCCTATATAGTGATCCATATTTTTGGATAATAAATATAATATTATTACCTCAAGTACTTTTATTATTTGTTGATTTTTTTATTTTATTTTTTATGTGTAGAAATTGATACGATGATAATCAAATATTATTATTTTAAAAGAATTTTATTTAAGAATTGAACTATGAGGAATATGAATGAATTTGGTCTTAAGGGCAAGTCTAATGGTTACTTGTTCCTCATATGGTAGATCTTCAAAATGAGGTTCTTCAAATATGGAGAATGATTCATTCCTCGTTTTGGAAAATGAATTAAAATAATATTATTTTTTGCTTTTCTTTAGTTTTTGTTTTGTTATTGTTTTTGTTAGTTTAAAAATATAATATTATTACCTTTTTTAATTTGAAAAATGAAAAATGAGGAAAATGGTTAGAGAAAAAATATTGTAAATCTTGTAAAATAGATTTGAAAAATGAGAAAAATAGTTGAATTTACTCTAATGAGGAATATGATCAGAACTATAAGAGCAAAATTTAACCATATTCTCCATTTTTCATTTTTCAAACCCCATTTATCTTCAATATTTTCTCTTCATACATATTCCATGTATTTCAATTCATTAAATAAGATTCCCTTAATTTATAATACTTTATTATGATCCTATCAAACTCTATACATAATACTAACAAAAAAAACAAATAATAATAATAATATATTAATATCCTGAAATAGGGATCCGAGATTCTTAATTTTAAACGGTATGTTTTCCATTTAACAAATTCACTATTATAACTTAAAAATAAAATGAAGCAAGAAAAATTTTCAAACAGGACAAGAAAAAAAAGTCAAGAAAAGAGCAAAGTCTGAGCCCATTATATTGACCAAAATCTGAATCTAATGAATTCAATTCTCAATTCTTCACTTGAGTTGAGATGTGACCCATCTGTCATTTACTCTTTCATGTTATGATCTCATTCTTTTTTTCATAAAAGAAAAGATCGCCAATTCATTTTGATACACAAAATGATAAGGGCTATAGAAGCTACCTCAACGTACCATATCTCATCAATGCTAAAAGCCAAACCACACTTTTCCACTTTTTATATATTAAGTACTTTGGCTTTCGTAATAGACCATGGACTACTTTCACATTGACATATCTTACATTTTGCGCTACTTGTAGAATTGGCCTTTTTTTATTTCTTTAGTAAAGAAAGAGGTCTTTTTGTAAAAAAAAATTTAGGTAGAAGTTATGTGCAATTTAAGTAAATTATATGATATTTTAAAGTGATTAATAATTTGTTTTGATCATCATCAAATTACATTTTGTACAACTCTTTCGATTTAAAAATAAAATGATAATTATCTTCTAAAAAATAGAAAATGTAATTTTTAGAAATACTCAGTATCAAAAATGTTTTTTTAATTAATGTCTTATTGTATTTTCTAAATAAGCATACATACAATTTGCTCTTCGGACATCATTAGATGTCACAAACAATAATACTCAAATAAAATACTTAACAATATGTAGCACCTCAATTATTTTATGACATAGTTAGTCGTATTATTACTTTACTCTATTATTGCATTCCTTTTAAGGAAATGATATATATCCTTAAATAATGTTATAAAATTAAGGTTTTGCATCTTTAGGTACTTGAACCTGTCTTATAAAAATTTATCGTTCCCTGAATTTTCAAAGTGATCCTGTAATTTTCTCAATTTTAAAAAAATACACTCCTTTGCTCTCTAAATGTCACATGTCAATTTTTAATCGAAGAATAAAAATTAGAAAAATACATCGTTGAAAAGTCGTACCAATCAAAAGCTGACACGTGACGTTCAGAGAGTACATTGGTCACTCTTTAGAAGTTGAGGAAGTTACAATATCACTTTGAAAGTTCAGGATAAAGTAAGCTTTTTAGGACAAATTTAGGTAATTGGGGATACCCTTATATTAAACCATGATTGGTCAGAAGAATGGAATTATTACTAAAATAAAGTTGTACTTCTAATGAAAACAACTATTAAAATTTACAAAACCCAAGTCGCACTCCGGTCTCTACTCGGTTTTTGTCATGTTCTCGTTGAGGAAGGAGAAAGTTTTGGCTTTCTTCTTTTCCTCCCCTCCTTGAGATTTTGTATGTCTTTCTTTTCTGTTGAATAATGTGCAATTGTTATTTTTTTTAATTTTCACAACGGAATCGAATTCTTCAATTATGGATTCGATGCTCTACTCATCTTAATCTTGTTAGTTTTATCTTTGGGTTAGACTTCATCAGCCTTTAGATAAGACACTTGTTGATCTTTCACAGTAGGTACCCTGATTTATCTCCTTTGAGCAATATCGTTCTAGATTTGCAACAATGATTGATGTTATGGCATATGCATGAGCTCTCATGATTATAGATCGAAAATGTTAGTTGAGATTGAAGAAAACATAGATTGCAAAGTTTATTTTTAGTTTTTTGTTATTTAGTATGTGTTGTCACATGTCATGTTTGTCTTGTGTAAAGCAAGTTAAGTCAGTTCGTAATTTGTTGTGTTTTGTCCGGTATTTTAACTTCAATTTTATTTTGAAGTTGTTTACGAATAGTCTATGTTAATCGTCTGCGAGTCATGCTGAACAGTTGTGAGCTAAAACAACTAATTCTTCAATATGTAAAAGGATTTAACTTCATGTTTGTCCACCTTTTGGTTGGACTTGCTCTTATTACCTTTTGGTCTTTTAAGTACATATTATGCATAATACCCTTGATAACACGCTTACTCTACACATTTTAGTATTATTTTGATTGAGTGTTTGAATGGTATATTACCAATTTGTGATGAAATTGTGCTTATTTAGGAGATAAAGACGTGTTGGGACTGTTTTGGGCATAAATGAGGAAAAGTAAGGCGTTTTGAAGCATTTTGAAGCCGTTTTGGAAGTTACCCTAGAGTGATGTTTCCAAGTTGATGACAAAGACTTTCATATTAGATTTACATTAATTCTATGTTCCTATTTTATCTTTTCCTTTTAGTTATTTAGGAAGACTCAATTTTCTTATTTAGTTTTTGAGTTTAATTAGGATTGTTTAAAGAGTTATTTTAAGATAAATAGGAATAGAATTTCAGTATCAGGGAGATCCTTGACTATCTTATACTTAATTTATTTTTTAATAACAATTTCTTCTTTGTTTGCTTCAATTATGCGTAACTAATTTTCGTGAGGCTTGTTTTTAATCTTTCTCTTTAAATCAGTTTTCGAATCCAAATCGGTAACATCTTTTATTATTTTTCTTTTAATTTCTTCAATCCGGCCAATTGTTGCTCTTGAAAGGCTAAGCATATTGTTATTTTATTGTGTTTATGCTATCATGATATAATAGAAAATTTGTAACAAACGAATTCTTTTAAAAGTTTCGTGGTTGGATTTGAATTAATACTTTTCTTTGTGCTATAATAAAGTTTTGAATTAAAGTTGGTTCTTACGCGTAAAACCTTTTTGGAATTAAACCTTGTCAGCTATCTACAAGAGCGTTTCAAAATTGAGGGTATATGATTTAGCTATCTAGCAACGTTTTGGCAGAAAGAAGGTTGTATCCAGCAACATTTGGGTTTTTATTTGTTTTACTTTTGATTGATTTTGAATGTCAATTTCAGCTTTTGATCAAGTTATGTGTAACTAAGTTTATTGTTCTTTCAACTAAAGAAATTACTTGAAGCTATCGTCAAACGTGAAGCATGTGCTTATTTGTATTCTTGAGTTTCAATTCTATAATACAAGGTCCAAAAGGTAACATTTTTTATAACGCATGAACCATATGTGTAATGGTTGCATAAGACGTGAAGCAACTAGATAATAATTTCATATCACAAAGATAAAAAAAAAAATGCACCAATTCGTATAAGACATTGACTAAATAATTAATATATGTACTACTACACATGCACTAATTTTTCTCTCTCTCCACATATTCGGTACATGGTAAAAATATTCACGACCATCAAATATAGTATTTATGTAATATTAACTTTTCCAGATTCAATATGTAGAAAATATGAGGTGATAATTCACATCTAATAATAGTAATAGTTTCTTTGAAAAAGTATCACAACTAATGTCTTTATATAGAAAATAAAAAAGTATATAAATGGTTACACATAATATTACAAAATACTATGCATATGTAGCTATCAAATTTAAAACTTGGAATTGAAAACAATGGAGCCTATCATCACGAATTCAGCTTCAAAATATTTAATCGCAGGTTTATACATTGTAATGCTTCTAAGTAGAGGTAAGAGTAATTTCTTAAATTCCTTTATTTCTTAAACATTAGATAAAAATATATTTATAGTAAAAATTAATTATGCAAACATTATAGGACAAACAACAGAAGCTATGCGATCAGATGAAAACGGGACATTAAAATATCAGGGGTCATGTTCAGAATTCCCAAGTTGCGAACTACATTGCCACAATAAATTTAATAAATTTGGATTTTGTGATCTTAATTCAGGTTTAAGAGATTGTTATTGCAAGATGTGATCAATTAAATTCCTTGAACCTTAAATTGTGGTTTGTTGACGGTGATTCTAATGAACATTTGATTGTTAATTTACTTTAGTTGTTGTATTCTATTTACTTTCCTCTATTTTGTTTTCTTTATGTTTAAGAGTGATTGAACTCAGTTTTCCATCCTTAGTTTCATATAAAAAATTTTATATTCTTACATGTAATTATAATAATAATTATTAAAATATTATATTATTGAAAATAATTTATTTTTAAAAATTTATTCAGATTAAAAATGAGCCTAAACGGTTTTTTTAAAATGGAATCGGAGTAAGTGAAGACATGTGAAGATATTATGCCAATTCAGGTTAGGTTATTGTGATTTGTAAAAGTAAAACAATGAAATTGCATGGGCTTTTCATAATTAATAAATAACGTAAATAGCGAAAATAAGGTATCACATAATGTGACATTTGTGAAAAATGTGATACGACATGTGTTTTTTATACATAATATTGCATTAAAAAATATTAAAAAAGGGGAAGAAGACTATTGACTCAAGTCCAACGTTTGAATTGTGATTTGTGATTTTGGTAGGCGGTCAAAGCAATTATTTTCAACTATGTTAAAATTCATATGTGATTTCCCATTGGCTTGGACCGTGTCCAAGTTTAATCAAAATTTGACTCTTTCAATTAACGATAAGATATTTTATAATAAGAAAATTTCCTTTCCTTTTTTTGAATATACTTCCCATTTTGGGTGATTCACAACTTCTATATAATATACTACTCTTTAACTCTGTCGTGCTCAACTGCTTCCTATACATTTACTCTGTTTTCCACTTTTCTTCATTTACATTTAGAGGGTATTTTTGGTGCTTTTTCAGATATTCTTTATAAGCTATTTTCAATTTATAAGAATCTGAAAAAATAACTATTTTTTTATATGATGTTATATAAATAGTAAAATTTTATGATGAAAATATACGAACACTTATAAATCGTGAAAATTTTAAAATAATTATCTTTTAAAATAAAAGAAGACTTATTTGTCTTTTTTTTAATATAAAATTTGGATGAGAACTTATAAATTGATTTTAATAGGTAACAAATTTAAATTATATTTTTTAATCTTATAATTGCGTATACATTAAATAAATAAAATAAACAATAAGAAATGTTCATTACTCAAGTTGCATGATAATAATTGTTTATGAGGTGTGGTACATAATGTTTTTTTTAAGCCCATATTCATTTGATCTGTACAAAATAGATGAAGGGCGTGTTTGGAAACAAATCTTGTAAGAAAATGAAATGAATGAATTGAATTCACATGAGAGAATTCAATTGAATTGATTTCTCAAACAAATTCCTTTACTTGGAAACTTTACTAATATTATAGAATTCGATTGATTATTAACTAATATATTTAACATTTTTTCAAAATAATTTATACAAATATCTTAACTCCTTCAACAAAAAGCATATGAGAAGGTAAAATGGTAAAAATAACATTCAAAAGCATAACTTAAATAAATTCCACTGAAATCTTACAACATTTTGCAAGATTTCTATTCCTTGCTTTCACAAGAATTCAAATCTTGCATGATTTGAATTCTATCAATATTTGTTTGGTTCCTAACAAGAGAATTTGACAAAGTGAATTCAATTGAATCGAATTCTCTCAAAAATGGACATTTCCAAACACACACGAAACATGCAAACAAGGGTCGGACAAAACCGCTCTGATACCTTGTCAATAGCCGATTTAGGTGCAATGATGAAATGTAAAAGACGATGTGAGAACCCTCCTCATATCCTATGAAGAATATAAGAGTCTAATGGTGGTCTCATGGGCTTGAACTGGTCTTTCAAAATTGGGCTTCGGCAATGTATCGTGACCAACTATTTATAGTATTTCTCAAAACATGTGGAAAAAAAATATCCTCTTGTTTTTCACTTTTCCTGGTTTTTCTTTAAAAGGCAAAAGCAAATTGTACTTTAACTTCTATTTCTCATATACGAAAGGACACGTACAATCACTAAACTTGGCATCGGTGTTGAAAACCCAAGAAATGAGGAGTTGTGTATTATAATTTCACAATTAACAAATGTGGTTAAGATGTCACATATTTCTTAAAAAGAATATGAATTTGATAATTCGGTGCACTCATCAATCATATTCCTACATACGAAATTCATTCATGCATCATAAATTACTTCATTAAACCCGTTAAATTCAATATTTGTTAGTAAGAGTAGAGTTTGGCGTGCCTAATTTCTTAAAATTAATATCCTCAAAAGAATGTTTGAAAATTATAACAATATCATTTATTTGAAAACATGGACTTTCTTACTTATCATAATTGATTATCGAGTCTTAAGTTATTTTTTCATTTCTTCATTTGTCTAATTCCTTTAAAACCAAAAACTATATATTTTTTTTTATATTTTTTTTTGAAAACCATATTTTTTTTTATATTTCATTTAAATAATTGTAATGATTTGCTAATTTTGATATTAGGCGAAAGTTGACAAGTTTAACTATGTACTTTGTTAAAATGCTAATTTTGTAATGAGATGGGCCTGACTCAAAGTCTACATGATTTTATAGCAATTTACAAATTATTTTCATTTTTATTCATTTGTTGAATTTTTCTTTTAATAAAAATCTTTACTGTGATTTTGATTGGTTCGTTGCATAACTTGAATCTAATTTCTAAGATCACTGATCAAATAGTTAACATAAAATATTTACATTCAATTGCAATGTGTCACCAGCAGTTTCATTTAAATATCAGCTCAATAACGATTTTGTTTTCTTTGAAATTGTTAATCTGATAGCTGTATTGCTTAATCTTAAATTAATTACAGAGAATTTTCTTCGTTGGGTAGAATAACTTAAAACACTCTAATTAAAGACGATGAACCAAAAAAAAAGACACTAGACATAATAAGAAAATATATAGAAGAAGAAAAGTAGCTTCAAATATCGACAAGAAAACAAAGGATATAGAAGTCAATGCCCGAACCACCACCCTTACTATGCATTCATTAGGAGACCCACTACTGATCTTCATTGAGGCCTTTTCACGAACACATAGATGACGGGTCACATCTTGGTGCGCTCTTGACTTCCTAGGCCTACCTCTACTTTAATTTCTTTCACATAAATTGGCAGATGAAGGAGAAGTAGTAGCCCGCTGATCCAAACCCACAGTTTGATCACTGCAATTAAGGGCGGCAGTGATTAGGTGAAGAGTAGTGCGTAGATGGTCATTAATGGCGTTGACAGTGGTGAGATTGAGCTTTGCAGTTGGGATTGGGCTGGCAAGTGTTTGGAGCCCCACAGTTAAAAGACAACCACACCCTGACCCAGTCGTTGCCTTTTCCATCGGAACTAGCACAAACCCTAGAGGGAGAAGAGGGATTGAAGATGGATCACCGCCGTTCATTGCCTTGTTCACTGATTCCACGTTTACTGCTGTGTACACTATTAGACTTCCTGATTGGTCTGTGCAGCTCTCTTGTAACATCAATTCCACATTTTGGGATGAATTGCTTGACACCTGTTTGATTTAATCAAAATTCCAGTTAAAAGATGGTATCTTTTTCTTTTGTTATTGTATAAATAGTAATTAAGCTTACATTGATGCGCAGGAGGGAAATGCAATTTCCAGGATGAGAGCCATTGGCTATGTGTGCTACCTCTTGCAACGAATGCCCATTAGAAAAAACAAGCTGGACCAAGGAAGAATTATGTTCATAAAGTTGACTTGATTATGCAAGAAATTACATTGTTACACATGAAGTAACCTGTGATCTGCGATGTTCATCTCTCAAGAGATCAAAGACATGAGAATGAGGAAAAGGCAACCATGTAGTTGCAACAGCACAAACAACGACACCGTTTGGCTGCCCAATCTCTGTAACTTTCCTTTGTGTTATTCTAACCGTATCTTCACATGATTCAGATAAAGCTGTCCAAAGCTGCCCGTTACAACTGCTTATGTTCCCACAGAATGTTCTTGTCATTCTCTCTGCTACTCTCATCAGATTCTTTCTTGCTTCCGCACCTGATATTGCTGCTAACAATCTCAAACATTTCAATTACAATTAATCAATTAATTGGGTTTATAAAGAGAGTTAACTAATTGAGTACACATACCTCCTAAATCAGGGACATTTCTGGCCATGAGACTGGCAACCCTTTCACACTGTCGTTGCAATACACCAAGCCAGCGTTGAGCTCCAAATGCAATCCCACTGTACACTAATTCACTAAATATCTCATGCACTGGCTTTTCTTCTACCTCTGCATGTTCCACCCACGTTACCTGTGTTAAACAACATTAAAAAAAAACATTTTCAATATAAAAAATTGAAAAATAAAATGAGAGAAATAGAAGATTACAAACCCTTGAATAGCCATTAGGCATATCTTGAATAACACAGCCAGAGGGCCTTCTTCTGTAGATGGGAAAAGAAGGCTGGAAGTTGTTTTGTTGAAAGCAGCTATCAATTGGAAAATCAACAATGGCCCAGGTTCCTTCCTGTGGATTATGTTCGCAGTAGCGAAGAAAATAGGCCTCCCGAGTTGGCACCAACGGGGATACAACTTGCAGTTCTGCAAACATCTGCAACAATTGCATGAAGTTAATAAAAAACATAGAACAATTTGAGTCTCTTATCATTGATCCTTTATATGATTATATATACCAGGAGAAGAGAGCCACTGGGACCAGAAACACCAGTTGTCAAAATCTGAACAGTTTTTGCTCTAGCAACAATGGAAGGGAACAACTCCATCCATTTATTCTGAATAAAAAACACACCCATTATCAATAAACAGAAACATTTATAACAATATTTCAAAAAAGCGGTTTGAATTATGAACTTACACCATCAAGAAAGGCATCAACTAAATTGATGCTATTCATTATAACCACAGCACTATCTCGGGTCGCTTCGGTCCTTGAATCAGCTGAAAGTTGTTCGAGATTGAGAGGCCGCTGGAAAATCTTAGAATATTCTTCAGGATTGAGAACTTCCCTTCCATTATCTTGGTTCCTGATCCAAAGAGGCTCGTTTGTGCGGCACATTCGAACAAGTTCGTCCATGGAGGACAATGCAAGTTCCTTAGCCAGTGGAAGACTGGAATTGGCAGATGAAGAAACTTGAGGAAACATAGAAATGGGTAACATATGGTCTGTGCAAGTGGTCAAAGGGTCTGGAAATTGCCTAGAATAGATGTTGATGTCTAAATCCAAGGACGGGGGAAGAAGGGCATGATCAGGTGACATTATTGCTTCAAATGGCCGCCCACTGTAGCGAGAAGCAAGGCAACATGCACGCTCTAACTGCACGTGAATTTAGGATTAATCATTTTTTTATTAAGGAAAAATGGTTCAGAGGCAATTACATTCATAATTAAAGGTGGACATGAATTTAGAATTAATCATTGAAACCAGTGATAAAAACAGGTTACAAATATGAATACCATTTTATTAAAACTATAAATTATTGAACTTTCCTATGTGTTTAAATTGTATATTTTTCTGTTTGTCATACGATGTATTAGATTAGGATCATACAATGATGTGGAGGATGTTTGTCACTATTAGTAATTCGACAAATAGGTGAAATGTTACATGAAGCAATTCATAAGACGTAAAACTCTCAAATGATGATTAGGAGATTAAAATAAATGAGATATATTTATATTTACTTTGTCAAAATAGCTACAAAAACGAGTTATGAATAAAAAAAATAATATATCACAAGCACCTAAGAAAATTGCTTATAAATTGAAAAAATATATTTTCAATTCAAATTTAAAGGCCATCAACTTTAAGATCCTCTGAAGAAATTAAGAATTAGCCAAACATATCACAATCACGCATAATTCTATTCAATGATAATTCAATCAGAATTATTTGCTAGCATTTAATTTCAAAATTATAAAATTAATTACAAAGATAGTGGATGACTGAGTCAACCACTCAATTAAATTCAACGGTCTAGATTCTCACATGATAACTATGAATTATACATCGAATATGGGGCTAATTAAAATTATCAAATGCTTAATAAAATACTCGTAAATTACCTCATCTCTAAGGCGTGCATTTTCAAGACGAAGATCTTCGACGGAAATAGAACCAAGAATGGCTGGGCCACCACAACTAGGGCAAACAAGACAGCGTAATTCAGCTTGCAGCCTGTAATTATCATTCTTCAAGCTCTCATTTTCCGCCCTAAGTATCATATTATCTGCTCTATCTTGTTGCGCCTAAATTACAATACAAATGGACCACACCCAATCATCCATTTGTAAGCATTAATGGTGTCCAGCATAATGTAGCACATGCACAGGCGAACATTTAAATAACACAGACCAACCCTTATTAATTCATACAGACTGTATATTACTATATTATTTATAGCACTATTTCAAAAAATGATGGCTTTTGCTTCATTAAAAACAAAATAGAAGAAGAAGAAGAAGAAGAAGAAGAAGAAGAAGAAGACGAGGAGGAGGAGGAGGAGGAGGAAGGGGAAGAGGATGAGGAAGAGGAAGAGGAAGAAGAAGAGCGTTTCTTGGGAAGGGTTTCTAGGGTTTACCTTCATCTGAGTACGGCGGTTTTGAAACCAAAACTTAATTTGTCTTGGTTTCAGACCAAGATCTTGGCTAAGTTTCATTCGTTGCTTATCATCTGGGTGAGGATATTCCCTGAACAACCTGCAAATACAACCTTAATTAAAATTAACACAGTAAGGCCCATTACAATATATAAAAAAAAACAGACTAATTAAAGAAAGAAAGAAACATACGCTTCCATTTGTTGGATCTGACGAGCAGTATGCCTATGGTAACGCTTTTTCTTGGGTTGCGAGGTCTGTTGTTCATTCCCTGATTTTTCTTCCGCTTGTTGTTCACTTCCTGACCCACTTTCCATTTCTTCTCTATTAACCACAAGTCCTCCTTCTTCTTTCTGGGTTGATTTTAATTCAAACCCATAACAACAGCGTTTAGTAATGATTATAGATTACAAAGATGGTGGTGAAAGGAGAATGATTACTTACTGGGATGATGTTACAGAAAGAATGGAAGGGCGTGAAGTTGAAATTAGGGTTTCCAATTGTGGATGAAAAAAGGGTTTCTGATGATACCACTTTTCCTCCTATGTTTGACATCACTTCACAGTCTCCATACATATTTTCTTTCCTTTCTTTGATTTCTCAACTCCAAATTCAGTTTCTTCTTACACTTCACTTGCAATAGCCTGCAACCATTGCACACCCAACACGAATATAAGCAATATAGGAAACATAACCTGAAGCTAAAACACTCAACTCACCATTAAAAGAGAGAAAACTTCATTCGTAGTGGAAAATTTTGAATGATTGAAAAACAAAGAGCATCGGAACAAGAACTCTACCTTTATTATGGTAAAAGTAGAGCAGAAATTTCCAAACAAAATCATATTGTGATTTTTTTGCAGAGGGGGATGAAAAGAGAGGACAATCAACCAAAAAAAAATACTAGCTATTTGAAAAAGTTTGAAAAAGCTCATGAATCAATATTAATTAGAAATATAGTAGCTACATTTTGAGAAGAATTGACACGTAATGAATCAAAGTAATCGAATTAGTAGGGAAAAATGGAATACCAAATAAACAATGGGAGAGGATTGTTGTTTGAAATTTGAGAATTCAGTATTGGAAACTAAAGAAGAAAGCGGAGTAATGTTGTACGAGTCATAAATTATAAATTTATTGACTTTACAGTACAAGGGGGGTAATATGGTAAGTTAATGGGTTAAGAAGAAGAGGCGTCAATTACTGGGTTTACTGTTAATGGTACACGTGGTTAATGTTCATTGGGAGGTAAGTCCGTTTCCCGAAGCCTTATGCCAAAAGTCAAAGCTCTCATTTCAGTTTCAGTTTCACTTTTACACCCAAAATCTGTTGGAGCGATTGATTTCTTCTCTCCTCCTTTTTTTTTTTGCCTTACTACACTGCAAATGAATATGTTTTCATTCACTTAATATAAAAAATTACGGTGGTTAACAAAGTAAATTTTTACTTTTTTTTTTATCATTATTGGATTAATCATCACATCATTAATTAAATGATGATAAGTGATGATGTCAAATATCCCGAGCGTAATAATCTGCAACAAAAGAAAATTGAGGTTAGATAGACTCGGGTCGGGGTTCTGAAAAAGCCTATCTGACAATCAAGTTAGTTATCAAGAAGGAGAAATAGGGTAAAGATTGAATAAGATGGTTTAGATAGTGTGTATACCTGATTTCCTTTTGAAACACACCTTACATAGGTTGTTGAGGACGTGGTAGTGGCATAATTGCTTTCGACGTGGTAACCCAGTCATAACCTCCAACTCAAGTGGTGGAACATTGACTCCGTTCTTGGGTGTTTTGAACCTCTTGGGTCATGGGTTTTAAGTAAGTTGTTATCAAATGTCAAAGTAGCCATATTAACTTGTAAACATTGAACACACAACATAATGTATATTTTCCACATTATAAAAACTCTATCATTACCATGGTTTTCAGAAACCGGACCGGTCATCGAACCGGTGAAGATGGTGGTTTATGAATCTAAGGTTCAACCAGATTTTCTAAAAATTGAAGAAATATTATTTAAATAAGATATGGTAAATTTATTTACATGATACACTAATTATATAAAGTAAATACGCAATTTAAAACTAAGTAAAAGTTTTATATAAATATTATAAAAAAAATATAATACAATTGTATATCAAATAAGTGTTATAGTTGAGTGGTAGGTATAATGGACAACAAGTTGAAAATCCCGAGTTCGATTCCTACCTATTGCAAAAAATTTAAAAAACACTCTTTTTAACAGGAATAAGTGAATCGGTCGGTTGAAGCAATCGATTTTCGGTTCAACCGGTCAACATCCGATCTTTGACAGGACATGAACCGGTGAAAACCGACAGGACCAGTGACCGGTTCCGGTCAAACCCAATCGGACCGGCCGGTCCTGTTCCATGATCATTACTATAAAAAATACTCTAATTCACTATATTTATTATTTAGTCAAAAGAAACTTTTGTGTTGTTGAGATTGAAAAAGAAGCCAATCCCAAATTACCCATTGAACAAAACGAAGTGACAATCTACGAAATACAGAATCATGGCCGTTCATGATGTAGGTCCCCCCCTCTTTTTTAAATGGACTCTGTGGATTTGAGTACTGGCAGATTATAAATGTTGGGATTTGAGTACCATGAGAACCGAATTAGCAGTATACATTTTAGGCCGAAATTTGGTGCTTCTTTTCTTTTTCTGACGTTATATTTCTTGTGATCAGATTACATTTATTTTTACCTTCTGATTCTTCATTATTACGAATTCTCAGTTACCATGAACCCACAATTATATTTCTTTCTATCCTTCTCCTTCGTCGATTTTTTTTTTAAATTGACTTACGAAGCAGTAAATATATTTTAAAAAGTTTACATATTTCTTAATATATATATATATATATATATATATATATATATATATATATATATATATATATATATATATTACCTTACTTTTTTTTCGGAATTATATAATCCACCTAACATGATAATAAACGGTAAAGTTAAAAACTTTATTAAAAGCAAAGTGATCATAAAATAACTCAATATATATCCAATTTTCCTTGGGATATGTCGTAAGAAATATAGCGAGGCAGGCCCCCATTCCCTCAATAAGTAAAAATAACTTGAGATAATACTAACAAAAACTTAAAACATTTTTACCAAACTTTAAATTTAATCAATAAAAAGGTTCTCCTCCCTTTTTTTAATAAATATCTTTTCAGATTCTTATAATTTTTTTAAAAATATAGTAAGCATCTCCTTTCAATACTGCAAGATTGTTGTTTTAAGATTTTATCAAGGCCAATAAAACATTTATAACTCTATTAAAATTGTACTACTAATTTATTCATTGTACTTTATCATACTATTTTCTCTCTTCTTAACCATTACCTTATATTTTCATTTTATACATAATATCTTTCCTAATTAATACAAAGTTAAATTAGAAAAAAATGTTGAATGTTGAATTGATATATGCAAACGACAAATAAAAGGGAAAATGAAATATTGGTTAAAACGATAATCTTTCAGCACCAGATGAAATATTATTTTCAAATTCCGATGCATGTATTTGAATATATTGTTCATATGTCCTTATTTAATGCATATAAAAAAAGATAACTAAAATAAAATTTCCAAATTCTTTCCAAAAGAATAAAAGTTACAGGGGTAATAAGTTTTCTTATTATTTCAATTAATGTACATTGATATTAATAAAAAAAACCTTAAACAACACTATTAAAAAAAATGGAGGGGGGGAACAACTAAAACTTGTCAACAAAACTTAAAAGACCCATAATAAATATAACTAAAACTCAAATATGAGAATTTTATTAATTGTTTATAAAACAAAAAAGTTTTGAGTATAATTTTAAAAGATAGTCTAAAATAAACTAAACAACCCACTTCTAAATATTGAAATTTTATTAAGTTTATTCCAATATATGTCTGCATTCTTTGATCAATAATTTATTACTCCATTTGAAAAGTAAGAGAGACCTTGATTGATTGAAAAAAGTACGCGAAATAGTGATCGCCGTCCATTAAGATTGAAAGAAAATTTCCGTAGGCTAAATGAAGAAGGAAAAAGGCCAGAAAGCCCAAAAAGAAGTGGACCAAATACTGAATACCTAAAACATTCCAGATTGAAATGGAAGAAGGGCGCTCACTGCTTTTCCATTTCTTCTCAAAACGAAATATTCCTTTGATTTCACTTTGAACGTACAGATCTTTTTACCTATTAATGAATTCGCTCATCTTCTTCCTCTTCTGATTTACAAATAGAACTATGGTTCTTTGGGAGATCACATTGGCAACTGCATATATCTTGGGCCTCAAACGCACTTATAGACTCGCTTTGAAGATTCAGCGTCGCCTTGTTTCTCCTAAACGCCCTAAGATCCGCCAATTTCTTTATAGGTACGCTTTCCTTTTAATTCTTTTTGCGTTTTATATGCTGTTGCAGTTCAACAATCTTCATTTCAGCTCTATTTTAATGGTGGCATTAGGGCTCTTATAAATTAGACTGCCGATTATCTTCTATTAGAATGTGATATCATTAGCAATCTAGCATTATATGGCACTGTTGTCCTTGTACTTTCTCATTGTTTATGATTTATTGCTTTCAATCATCATCGGTCTTAGACATTGATGGCATAAACAGCAATGAAATTTCTATCCGACTGTTTTTTTTTCAGTGCATAAAATCCATTCATGTTGCTTTTTGAAGTAATCTTTTAGTTGGATATGTTGCCTTGTGAAATGTGTATGTGGTCTTTCAATGAGTATTTCAATTATTTCTGTTTATGAGAGTCCCTTGATAAAACTGGGGTGACAGCGTATGCACACTGTTTTGTATCATCCTAATCTATCTACTTCTTCCCTTAAGTGAGATGCATTTTTTGTCTTTATGGAAAAGTATTAGGAAACGCAGGGAGTTTAAGTCTGAGTTTGCGAGTTACAAATTTTCATCATCATTTTGGTTACCTTCGATAGGAAACAGACAGATTTTAGCTCATACAAGTTTTCTGAAATCTCTTGAACAAATAAGGGTTCCATTGCCATTAATTTAGAACAGTAGTATAGAAAATTTATTCAAGAAAATCAAATCCTTTTCTATTTCACCCATTGAACACTTGGTTTCACATTAAATGCTGCACAGAAAATAGCTATTATGTATAGACAGTCTTGGATGCTAAAACTGGTATAATCAATTGGACTAAGTACTACTACTATAACCTGGGTCAGCATCTCTGACAATATAAATTAGAGTTAAACTATTGATATGTCATATACTCATATCATTCCCTTTCTTTTACAACAATCTACCGATGCTATCAGCATTCATTTGGTGGAAGGGTGTAGTATTAATGGCTTTTAAAAAATTTGGGAGCAAGATATACATGCTGACTCAAATTTACTTTTTATTTCAAAATTTTTTGAAGTGGAATTCCTCCTATTTTTACTTCTATACATTCTTGACATACAGATGTTCCTTGAAGCTTTTTAAAATATGATTATCAGATTTGAAGCTCTTTAGATGGAAGTAGTGAAGGATATGCAGTCTTGTGCTGATTTTCTTTAATTCTCTGCTTTGTTCACGATGTACAAGTATAACTACAGTTATGAGTATGCCTCAATGGTAGTGCTAAATTGTTAATGGCTCTACCAAGTCTAGTCTTAGCACCTCAGCTTGTGAAAGCCCCGATCCTTTATGAGGCATGCACTGTAAGCCAATGACAAGGCAACAATGATGCAAAAACATTTTTTGATAGTTGTTCCATATGTTTGTATTATTGTATGATGGAGAAGATTAAACAGAGTTTGATGATGGTTAAGTCTAATAGTTCTTAACGTTATTGCTATTTTGTAGGAGTAGAGTTCTAGTTTCAAGTCTCTTTTTGGACATAAAAATATTGAGTTCTATACATTTCTTGTTGTGATAATTAGTACTATGTTAAAAAGGTTGTTTTTCCTCATATTTTGCATCATTGCATGTCACCTTTGTAAAGCTTGCTCCAAAGTCTAGGATCCCTTGGTGTCTTTGATGGATCTTGTCCCTTCAATAATTCTGGTCACAGGCACAGCATGTTCATCGGTTTCTTAAACTTGTTCTTGATGCAACAATTACCTTCTTAAAAGCTGGTAGAATAGCCTTTTCCGCCTTGAAATAGATTTTTTTTTACTGAAGTTTGCTTCAAGAACGTAAGTCGGCATCATTGTAGTATCTAACTTACTATTATTACAATTCCTTATTCCAATACTTCAATATTTCCACTGGATTTTTGCAACAAACAAGCGTTGACTATGTTTTTTTATTGCAGACGAACTCGTGCTGTCTTTGATGTTGCGCTCAGGGTTCACCAGAACATACAGCAGAGGGACATTGAAGTAGGCCGAAATCTCGGAAACTGGATTCTACGTTGGCTGGACAGGATGCGACCTTCTGCCCAGATTCGTGGTCAACCTCCGCAGCTCCCAACTAATTCTCCCTCGAAGACGAACATGTCAAAGCAGGTTACTAACTCCCATCCAAAAACTCCTGGGAGCATCCAAACACCTCGAAACCAGGATTCTGGGAGGCATTTGTGCACTGCATCGAGGAATTTGACCAAGCCGTTTCCAACTATTGTGATGACGATGCAACAACATAGATCCACTGGGAGATTTACTCAATGCAGAGATTTGTGGATTCAGGCCCCTGAATTCGCAAGTTCAAGCTTCATTGGTCGAGCCAGGGGTTCCGAGGGAGTTCTTAGGAAGGATATAATGCAATATGTAAGGCTAAATGGTCAATGATGGGACTGTTGTTATGTAACTGTTATGCTGGTTCTGGTTTCAGTTTTCGGCTTTCGATCGGGAGGGTGTTGGGGTTTTTAACGCAAACATCATGGAAAACATTGCAGTTTTGCTGAAACATTGGCTTGTTTCAATAATTTCTCGACTTTTTTGTTTCTGCATTACGGGTTCTGTAACTTAAAATTGTAGATTTAGGGGCGATTTGTTTCTTAATAAAGGTTAAAGGTCGTCTCCCTTCAAAAACATTCGTTAATTGACCAATGTCCTTGTTTTTAATCGGGATGAATTTAATGACATCCATTACCTGCTTCTCGATCAGTTAGCCCCCTCTTAACACTGAGTTGACAAAGCACTAAATTCCGGATTCCGTTCATTTTTCCTCTACTGCAATTGGGCATGTTCGTCGAAACAAGCCGATCGTGATAATTGAATAAAGGAATTAGAAATTCCAATTCGAATTACTATTTTCGACCGAGTCATCGGGACACTAATTTGTTAAGAGTCTAATTAATGTAAAATATAAACCATAAACTGACACGGTTAAGGGGATAACTTCAAAAAAAAAACATGATGTGGTATAACTTATTTGTAAAATGAGTCACAGATATATGTGATTTCAAAACATTTGCAAATTGAAGATTCTCAATATTAAATTACGTAACAAAAAAACGGGAAATCTTGTTTGTTTTTATTCGAATTTTTGCATGATGGTTAATAAAAATAATGACGAATTTTGTAATTTTTCAAAAGTGCAACTATTTTTTTAATTAAATTATGTTAACAAACTCTAAAAAATCATAAAAAATAAAAAAATTCTGAAAATTATTCAAATCTCAACTTAATTTTGAAAGAATTTCTTAAATCTCGTCATGCAAATGAGCGAAATTATACGAAACTTTTTTGAAATTAGAACTATACATGGAAGTTTAAGATCTGTAAGTATATCATATTTAAGTCAACATGATTTTGTTTTTCAACATCAAAATTGATATCGTATTCATATATGTTATTATTCCACCGCAATTTTTATTAGATTAAAAGCAATAGCAAATTAACCTCAAATTTGAATAATCCTTTTTATCCATCAGGTAAATGGCCACATAAACCTCACATTTGAATAATCCTTTTGTACTCCATAATGTAAAAATCCAAGTTACTTTTAAAATACTATCTATCCGTACACATCCCGTGACCTCTTTGATCAGATAGTCTAGTGCCATGCTTTGATTAATTATGCTTTTAATTTTCCAATTTACGATTTGGTTAAGGATGGCTTACCGTTTACAAAGTATGCATTAAATTTCAGAATGGTGGAACTGAATTGTAACAAAAGAAGAGGTTGTAGAAAAAGATTCCTGTCCATTGTAGGAAATTTGGACTAGAAGGCAATAGCTATTCAGAATAACAAATTCATTTTCAGCTCGTAGGTCCTTCAACATGATATCAATCTCTTTTAACTGAATGGCCCAGCAACAAGATCTATCTTATTCGTCAAGATTCTACAATCCAGTGGTGGCAAAGCCCTAACACTAGTATATCAAAAATATTGAAACTCCAAGGGGCATAGTTGTATGATCCGAGACCTTGGAAAATACATTGTAACGGAATATTCATGTCTTATGCGAGAAAGTGTAACCCATTCTTAGCTGAAGCTATTAGTTGAGAGAAGCTTTACACAATTCTTATGATATAGATATTTTTTAGATTTTGACTCCCATATAGATACTCTGTTTAAGCATTGTAATGTTTTCAAATTAGCTACCTTCCACCTTCTATTCAAGCTATACTTGCATCTAAAACAATTTGTAGATGGATCGAAAGAAAAGCTCAAAAAGTTTCACGCTTTTGTCCATAGCTCCATCCTAGATAAAATTTAGTAACGGAAAAATGATTCCTGTCTAAGAGCAAGTCCAACCATTTTCCCCATATTTCATTCCCCGAACTTCATTTCGGGGATCCATCATTTTCCCCATATTTCATTCCCCGTATACATTATTTATTGTATTACACCATCAATGATGCTATACTACACAAGCCAACAATTTCATGTTGATTCAGAAACCGTTTTTTCCAGACAAAAAGAAGAGCTAAGACAGCATTCTCAATGATTCAGTTCAAAAAAGCGTAATAATTATAATCCTCCAGCAACAAAACAAAGAAAACCTCCAAAGTTTTATCAATAAGCTGCAGTACGTTAACAAGCACAAAAAACCTACCAGGTCTGATAGCTAGGTCCTAAAAATCATCATATTATTCACAATTTTATGTCGACGCATTCAAGCAGACAAACATGAAACAGCATTTACCTTAAAATCCAGGAAACTGTATATTACATGGTGCTGTAAGGTGCTTCATCCAAATCCCACTCTAACCCTCAGCAGTCTGGCCTTGAACCAAACACTTCATTGGCATCTGTATACAAAAGCCACAAATCAACAAACAGCAGAGAAAACACAATAGCCTGAGTTTTTCTTTGTCACTGTTTAAAAATACTTCGAATAGAAATTCTTGCAGAGGGAACAGTATATGAACACAAACTAGAAACAGCAAATGCACTAGGATGGTCTCTCAGAAGAGCCTCACTTCTCTTTTCAGTCAAAGAAAGAAGGGTAAGCCTAGTCATTAATCTAAACTCGCCAAACTGTATTGTTCCTTCAAACATTTTTAAAATTATGCCACCAATACTCAGAAATTGTAATCCATACAAAGATTCAATCAGCAAAAAGATTCAGAATTAGAAGGACAAAGGACCATCGGTGGCTGAAGTGATTCTATTTAAGCAAAATCATGAAATACAAGGCAAAAGAAGTACAGCAGATGGTGTAAATTGGGTTATATTTATTTGTAAAGTTACAAGCATGGATATCGAACCTTTCCCCATCCCTCATTCTTAGACCAAAAAAGGTAGAGGGCCATAGGTCAAAAGTTGAACCAGGGTTGACCGATTTAGAATAAACCTGCTAAAAAATTATTATTTTTAGTTTTTACAAAATTAAATTGTGATACAGTAAAAAACAGACTATTGCCTAGTACAAAAACTAAGAACAAAACTTAATATTTTTTCAATAACTCAACATTAGAAATGTTTTTTTCTTAACAACTTATTGAAATTGAAAATGAAGAATGGAACTAAAAGATCAAGGGTCGCATCAAAATTAACTACACCAAAATTGTATATCTTTTACTTTAGAGGCTTCATTTTAGGCTTTTATTCAGATAGGGAACTGTAAAATATACGTTCAATCCACTAAAATATCATGTTATGGAACCAATTGATCTAAAACCATAAGCTAATAGGGCCCAAAGAGTAAAAATTATTACTTCTTGCCGTAATTCCAAACGTCAAGGAATAGCTCATTCCGCAAAATATGCACAAATAGCAAATGAGCTTCCTCTCACTTCTCAAAAGGCTTCACACACCATGTGTACAATTGCGTTTGCTAATTCACAAGTATGTATAATGAGCAATAAATTCTAGTCCCCAAAAGATGCCCATCCCTGCTTCCACTGGCCCAAATGGGTAGCAGCTGCATTGATGTGACTTGTTCACTAAAGCCGCCCTCCTGAATGAGGGATGTGAGCTTCATGCTCTGAGTGGCCCCAATAGCCCATCCAAGATCCAAAGACAGAATGTTATTGAACACTTTATGGCTTCAGAGCACCCATTTGCAAATTCTCAATTACAATCTTGGATCACTTTGGAGGCAGGCTGGCCAAACCCTCTTTCCAAGATTGTTCCGAACACCGAAGGACAGATACCAGCAAAAGTAAGTAACAAGGTAAGAATACAACTAATGGGGATGAAATTCCTAATTCTATTTTTCTCTTCTTTGAAAACAATATAAATTATTTTCCATTTATCTCGCATGGTAAGCCATTTCATTAGCAAACACCTATTGCATACTGTATTGACATATCAAACAAATTTACACATTTTACACCCTCTTAGATAACTGCCAGATGAGCAGACAATCATGCAAATTAATCCATACCTTGCATTGAAGACTTGTAATAGTTGATTTCAGTAACTCGTCCCCAACAATTAATCTCAGCCTTTTGATGAAATCTACTCTGCTTATCTTCTTTGCCTGATAATAAATAGACATAGCAATGTGAAAAACCAAGAATTGAACAAGAATGGTATACTAATTTAATCAACAAAACTAAAAACTAGATACTATGTAACTGAGTTTACCTGAAACAGTTGATAATAATTAGAAATTTGTTCCATATTTTCACTCGAAACTTTATTTGAAATAGCAGCAAACAACATTGGAAAAGGCATATAAGGAGATTTGGGGACCCTTATATTGCTTGAACCAAGACTTGATGGTTTTCCTAAAGATCCTCCAGATTCTGAAAGTGGTTGGCTCTGGATTCCCTAGGAACAGATGAATATTAACCAGCAAAATGAATAAAACACTGGTCGCAAGAACAAAGAATAAATATATAAATATATATATGTACTAAACAAGGTGATATTGCCTTGTATATCACCCGTACTGTTCAAGACGGCACATTGTTCGAATTCTTCTTGTTCTTATCACTCAGCAATGGCTTGAAGAACATCCAGTAACATTATTTTCTAGCAAAAGAGTATATAGACTGCTTTTTCCAGGCTACAATCCTATCATATATCTAATAAAAAATTGTAGCATTTATTAAAGATCACTGAACTTATGCAGCATGCATAATTGATCCAACCCTTCAATATCATAGGCTCAGTCAAACATGTTCCTTTGTTTGGCTTAACTTGAATAAGAATATATATCCTAGCAGCAGAAATCAAACTGAATATTAAGTTGGCGCTAAAATATGTTTAGCTTCAGCAAAACGATAAATGTACAACCTATTATACAAGCATATAAATACTAATACCAATAATTGGCCGTCTAAAAGTCACTACAAAGTTCATCAAGGGCTTCTATCTGTAACCACTTCAGGTAAAACCACCATCTCATTGGAAAAAATTGCTTGATCATACGTCATTTAATGTTCCACTAGCACTCCAAGAAAACTTTTAAATAAAACAAACTAAGTCTACTGCTTATTTTATAACGCCACTCAGCAGAGAAAAGAGAAAAAAAGCAAAGTACTCCAAACCATCTGTATAAACAAAGACAACACATAGCAAATAAAAAGTGAAGATAGGATGAGGTATCCTTACCAGATCAGTGGCAGGGGAACCTGAAGGTAGATTCAAATCAACAGCAGTGGTTGGCAAGTTAAGATCAACAGCAGAGGCCTCCATGGCTACATTTTGATGGGCAACTTGTGAAGATGCAGTTATTCCAGAAACAATACGCTTAGTCTCACTTGCAACACAAAACCCTGTAAGAGCCATACAAAAACCCTAGAACTAAAGAGGAGAAAGATGGTATAAAAAGGAAATATTTATACTCTTAGTATAAGATTAGCATATCACCTTTAGTGTCAGAAGATATCGTGAAACTAACAATATATTCTGGATAAATGTGGGTGTTCATATTCATATTCCAGACTACATATTCTCTAGGACTTTGGAGATCATCTGTGCCACTGTCAAAACTCTCGCTACTTGGATGGCATTGCTGACTCCCAAAATGAACAAGTTCCATGTTTCCCATTATAACACGACATAATACCATGTGTCTTACTCCATTTTCGTCAATATCACAAAACTTCGCACTGCAATAGATCATTTTAACAACATTAAAAGAAAAGAATAGAAAGCAATGGTACAACAAACAAACACCAACAGTATATATAGATGATAGTGCATGAATCCATTTCCAAAGGCAAAAAAGACAGAAGATACCAATTAAACATTCAGTGCAAAACCCATCATGATATTTTACAAAAGAACATCTATAAGATTTTTCACTGCTGAATCCATCTTAATCATATGAATTAAGATTGTACAAAAAAATCTTGACCCATAAACACAGTTCAACATACTTGATATAGTATGGAATACAAGAGACTAATTTCGGAAAAAGCAGGGAAGCCTCATGAAGGAATTAGTAAAGTTCATAACGAGAAGATTATTCAAAGTCCCAGGCAGGCTCAAAGGAGCTTCAAATGCATCTTTGTAACTGAGAAACTTAACAAACCACTTGCTAGAATACTCAGACCCGAGTCAGTCTACAGCTCAGAGGATATAGCAATACTTATTCAAATAAATCAGCTTAAAATTTAGGTATTTAAGCTGAAAAATAAGCACCAGGCAAGATGCAATATTCAACAGTATAGGGCACAATGAAACGGGATGAAATTACAACCTAGTGTCGCTGAAATTTGTTGCAGATAAATGAACACCAACGCCATATTTAGATTTAATTGCAGATTGTCCACAATGTCCCAGTCCAAAAGACAAGATGGTAGATATCAATCTTTTAGACGAAGCAAGCCAGGCATATCTAACATTCGCATCCCCACGGCATCTTTTTGTTAGTTCGATCTGTTTCTGAAAAAGTTCAAATCGACCTTCCATCGAAACACTAAAGCAGCGCTGGATAGAAATTATGTTGACAACACCAAAAGAGCTCATTCCAATAAAAAACCACTTCCTAACATGTTCAGAATCCAAGCTGTCATTCAAAGACTTATTTTCAGATTTTAATTTGGATATAATATGTTTATTTTCCTCAACAGCCTCGTCTACTTTTTCATCAGGCGTCCTATTACAGCTATCCTCTACTTCTGCAACATGACTGTTACTCATAGGTTTTTGAGTAATCTGAATGTGCTTGACGAAAGCATTCGACTCTCCACTACACTCCATGTTCGACTGATCAATGCCATTTATGTCAATTTCAAGCTGAAACTTAATCTCATGGGGGCCACAAGGCTCTCTAAAAACAGGCCCTTGACAATTCACACAATTATGCTGACAGCAGTCGCATTGATCCTCATCATCAGCATAAATTTCTGGGAAAAAGCAACTACCTGCTTCATCAATCCATGCAATTGGCTGCTGTAAACCTGTCTTAATGTCTAGACGGAACATATGCAAGAAATCCAGCACAAAACGATGTCCTTCTACCTCTACTTCCACAACAGGTTTCTTCTCTTGAAGATCCTTCACAAGTAAAGCAATGACATTTTGAGGGAAATTTTTCCATTCCCCATTTTTATAATACATAAGGCGCTGTGGCACCCCAGTCCTGGTAAAATTTGAATAACAGCGAAGTAAAGATTTCCTGAAACGGTAACCACAGGTCGCATGCTTGCTTTCGCTTCCAGGTAGTTTTCGTCGTTTGCCTGCCTTGTGGTTTGGAAAATTCACTGAGGGCCACTCAGGTGACAGAATGTGAGAAGCTGGAGCACAGTACACTACACTACGGGATGCTCGCTTCCTCTTAAGTTCGCGCATAACTCTGCGACTACTATCCGATACCTTTGCGATCTTGGAGTTCATTTCTACCTAATAGATCAATCCCTATCAAGATGTTCAAATTCAAAAGTTTGAATATAAAGAAGACTGTCAATTTGAGCCTCCAGCCAGTTTTAAAGATACAATGCCATTGAAGATGTTTGGCAAAACCTGTAAAACAAGAACTAGCTTAATACATATTTCTGTCTAAACATTATAACAAATAAAAAACTACAGACAATATTTAATCTAATGAGCAATACAAGCTATTTAAACTATTATGCGAAAGAAGAATTTGGATCTTCAAATTTCACTGAACATACAAGTGCCAAAGCATTCCTCTTTGGCCACATAAATTGTCTCTCACAAGTCGCATATCAAGAAACAGACCACAAGTATGATTTCCTATCATGAATAGTAAAATATCAGAACATTCCAAACATTTGAATGTATGAAAATGATTATAGAAAAATTAATTACACAAAAGTGTAACCGAACATTCTCAAAATAATGCTATACCATTATACCACTATAGTTCCCCTTGCCTTCAATGTTGATATGTAACTGGTAAGGTTATATTTGCCTACATATTCTTTCGGTATATGTAATACACTTGTATTTTCCTAATGTGTATGTAATTGAAAAATTACACGGTAGTAATAAGAAAGCCATAGAGCCATTGCCATAGATGTAGCCATTTTTGGGAACCACGTACTCTGTGCGTCGTTTTGACTTTCGCACTTATTATTTGATTGGTGTGAATTATGATTGTTCATTCATAGCAATTACAATTAGCACTTCAACATGAAGCATTAGTAACATGTTTCTTACTTTCCTAGTACAATAAGGACTCTCTTCAGCTCCAACATTTAAAATACAGCCTTGTAAATAATTAAATTTGATAATACACACAACTAACAACACAAAGCCTGAAAGAAATAAGTAGCTTAGACATGGTAAAAATAAGTGGTCCAAGAAAACTTGGGAGTCATTTCAAGTTTCAAAAAGGGGTATAAGGTATTGCATTGCTTGACTAAAAATGGAAGCATAAGCTGCGTAACTCAATTTCACCCACACAACAACTAACATGCACAATCTTAGGACTTTTATCCTTCAAATGTGTTGTCTTTTCCTCAAACAAGAAAGCTTCAACTAAACATACATATAGAGAAAAACAAGAAAATCAATAGAAGGTCTTTAGAAAAAGACAATGAGCATAGCATATATAATAGTGTGTTATCCCCATGAATGCACTAACAATGTGAGTTGTGAAACATTATTCTAACATGCTCAACATTGTTAGTCCACTGCATCAAAATATCTCCATGAACTTCTCCATCACATATCAATATGACATTTAGTTATAATCTAAAAGAAATTTGCAATTTCAAAACTGAAGAGGAGAATACACGGGTAGACTGGAGAAATTAACAACAAAAGGAGCACATACCTAGTACTGCAGTTAGATTTCACGCTGTACATGTTATGTTCCTCTTATATTTGCCTTGAGAATCTCTACTCCTATATCATTCAACAACAATATATACAACTCTCCTGTTTCAGTAATTACACTTGTTTCACTCAAAGAATAAAGCAGTACATACTAATACATACAAGCCATTTTTGAAAAAATTATTTGCAACCAGTATGCTGTGATCACTATCTTTTTAAATTCTCTATTCCGCAAACAAGCATTTTAATGTAAAACCAAAGTATATTTTAAAATTCAAAATTTAAGTTTCAGATCCATGCAATCTTACAGCGAAGAGATTATACAAAGTAACTTGAAACTCAGTATACCTGGGTTTAAAAAATTAAACCTCAAATCAGAATTACGTCTGCCGAAAACAAAAGGTAAAATTTTTTTCATAATATAGAATGATAGGTTACCTTATAAAAAGATTAAAAGAAAAAATCAATCGATGCATCCATCTACTCCTATTCGCCTACATTCATATTACACATAATTTCCTTCTAGATCATAAGAGTAAGAAACTGTGAACTCAACCGCAGTCAACGCAAATTATAGGAGTTAGATGCAAAAATTCTTCAAATTTAAGTAAAAACATGAGATTAATTATCAGAACGAACACGAAAACCACTTGTTGTCAAAACCAAGCCCGATCTACTAACTTCTTTCACAAAATCCAAAATTATAATTTAATAAATCTAACAAATCACAAAAAAATTTAACCAAAAAAACAAAAGTCACCGATTAAAAAGAAAGAATAATTGAAAAGATATTACCTGAAGATGATACATAAAAAAACCAAAAAAAAACTTGGTGCGGCACGATTCTCGATAGAGAGGTCAGAAAGAAAGAAACCCTAACACACGAGAAGAGGAACTGCGAGAGAGGGATACGACGCCGTTGCTAAGTATAAACATAGATGCAGCGTTGACGGTGCAAGCCAAGTCGGCGGTCGTCCAAAGGCTCTCTGGTTTTTTTTTTTTTTTTGTAAAAAATCATCTTATTCTATAATTTACTTGCGCGAAAAGCAAGATAGGCCACTCAGTTTCTCCCACAAAAGGGTGATTTTAAACTCACGAGACGAGGACGTTTACCGTATAACAGCATCAGCTGATTGGATAAATATAGTGTACTTAGGGGGGAATTATATTAAGGACTGGTACTATCCACCTTGATCGTTTGATGATAGACACGTAATTTATATAATATAAAAAATGATTACGTGTTTATCATCCAACGATTAAGGTGTATAAAAAGTGATTACGTGTTTATCATTCAACGGGTAAGGTGCACAGGATCCGGTCGTTATTATAAAAGCCCGGTACTTTAGACCAACCTAACGAATAATATGAGATATGTGTTACACTTTATATTTGATTTTTTGCTAAACGAGTCTAAACCATACTTATTTTTCAAAGCATGAATTTATTTTGTCATTATAATGAGATAAAATTTCACATCTCTAATCCATACATGTGAACGTTTAACTGACTTTTACTTTAGCTGGAGTAGTACCGTCGTAACTTAACGAGTAGCTTTGGAGTGATTAGCTTTTGTTATGTTAATAGGTTTATGAATCATCTCGCTCACGCTCACACTTTAACTAGAATAGTGGATTAGTCGGCGCATAAAGGTGAGTGGAGTTATTTACGATACTTACTTAGGATGTAATACTTTTGATTTATGAATTATTATATATCTCTTTTTAGTTAAAAAATAACTTTAATTTATTAAATAAAGTTATCGTATAATATTTAATGTTATTTACTAAAGCCAAGCAATTATCTTAATAAATTTAGATACATTTTTCATGATTTTCTTTGATTTACATTTTTATTAATTATGAAAAAATTATAAATTGATAATTAAGAGAAAATAATTATAATACAATGACTTAAAAGATAAATTATTAATCATGGAAATGTAAGAGATAGATATCTATGATATAAATAATTCCACAGATACCCCAAATATGTGTCTAGATAGGAAAAGTATACTCTATTGTTGAGGTCTTTGTAAATTTCGAACAATTTTAACTATTCATTTAATTTTAAAAATTGGGACGTATGCGAAAATTCATTATAAAATTAAATAAATAATTAAAACTAATTACATTTATAAATTTACCAAATACAAAATTAAAGAATCTTATCCTTTTCATAATTTTTTTTGTGTAGGATAATATATTTTACTTTAAAAATAATATGCTGTCACAAGAGATAAGAAGGGGAGAAGATTGGATTGATTGAAACATACGTACGAAAGGTCATGAGGTAGTCCCCACAAAAAATTAGGAAACCAGTTGATTTTTTTTTATGTTGCTCACTTTAGGCATAGGATTAAGTTTTGTAAAAATTATAAAGGAAATGAGAGGATGGTATTTTAAAGGATAGTATTTGAGAGAAACGTAAAGGATGATATAATATTGTGTTTGAGAGGGAGGAGGTGTTTTTAAAGTAAAAGTAACTTGTAAATTACTTAAATATTCTTACAATCAAAAAAGTTTTATCAATAAATAAAAAAACTAATGGCAAAATAGTAATAATATTAATCATCCCACAAGATTCGACCAAATTGGGGGGAAGCAGATTGTTGGAACTGGGCGTAAATGAGGAGAAGAGCCTCCTTTCAATTTCTATCATTTTTTCTATCATCATTGCTCCCAAGCATCTGATTTTCTTTTCTTTCCTCTACCATCCCATCAAAACCCATCATCCAAGCAAAACCCTTAGTGTTTTCAAATAATTACAAGTTTAACATTGACTTTATTCTCATACTTTTAAAAAAATGCAACATGCTTAATTCTTGAATGTCACGAATTAGATTCCGTTTAAAATTATCAAATAAAATAATATATTTAAAAAATTAAATTAATCAGAACTGACACTTAATGCACATGAAATAATGTGATTTATATTTTGAAAAAACGAAGAAACGGGAACATATGAAAAATTCAGTAATAGTAATTTTCGCGAGACAAGTTAATTACAATTTAATAGAGGGATGCATGCTTGCAATAATTATAATAACCTACGTTAGTGACGTGGCCAGTCCAATTTCCACCCCTAACGTCATTCACTTTCTCAATTTTACCACTTTCGTTTTTACTTTCTGAAATTCTAAGTTTTTTATTATGATAACTGGTTTACACCTGTAACACCTCTTTTGGCCTACCATTTCTTCATTTTCACCCCTTCATAATAAGTTATAATTAAGGCGTACTTGTATGTTCAATTAAGAAAAAAGGTATTACTAGTACAAAAGTCATTTAACAAGTCACATTTTTAATAAGTTATAATGAAGGCGTATTTGTATGTTAAAGTAAGAAAAAAGGTATTACTAGTACAATAATCATCTAACTAGTCACCAGGGCTTATGACTCACATCACACTTCCCCTGTTGAATTGAATGATTGCGCCCACCTATAATTGAATTATTGTTCATTTTTTCTTTTCCAAATGATGGCGAAAGCAACAAATCACCACCATCCATCCTCTGTTATTGATATCACAATAAGAAAATCCATACAAAGACAATGCCAACCCGGACCGGAACAAAAATACTCACCAAGGCTTCCAACATAATATAGCAACAGCACATTGTCAAAAGTCACAAATGTACAAAGTTATAGATAAACATTAATGTCTTTGTATTCACCGCATTGTTCATAAACCTGAAACTCACTTAGTTTTCTGAGCCAAATATAGAAATACAACTCCACATATCCTCATTAGCCTTTTTACTGTTGCCAACCATACTGCTGGTTGCGGTTTCCGCCCATCATGTTTGACCCCCTACCACCACCAGAGCCGCCATATGGAGCACCTTGAGGATAATTCGGTGCCCCATATGAGTTGCTCCCTCCACCACGAGGGGCACCAGGCATGCCACTCGAACCGTAATGCGGTGCCCGACCCTGTGGAGGATATTGACCACTCCCGTAACCTCCACCTTGACCTCCGCGATTCGGATGGCTGTAACCCCCGCTGGTCCCACTCGGGGGGTACCTACCAGGCCCGCCAGAAGGGGCACGAGGCTTCCCGTAGTGGTGGCCAGGCCCTGCTCCAACTGGGGCCTGTGAGTGTAACGGCTGATTCCCTGTCCTCATTTGTGGATGTGCCTGCCCTGACTGCTGAATAGGTGGTAAGCGGCCATGCGGCTGCGGGTGTTGCAGTTTCTGACGCTTGGCGTTTTCTTCATGCTGTCTTTGTTGCTGGCGCTTTTTCTTCGTTTGAAATTCGTGTGATGATTCGTACTTGGGTAAGCTGAAACAAAGAGTCATTGGTCAAGCAAATAGGAACACTTCAAAATACATATATGTGGAACTGAAGCTGTATAAGAATCAAGCACACCTCTTAGGATCGCAAGGCAATGGGTCGGTCCAGAAATACTCAGCGTCAAGTGCATCCTTGGCAGTTATTCTCTGTTCATAATTGGTGAAAAAATGCCCAACCAATTGAGTTTAACAGTTATTTAAATCATGTGGAGGACCACCAACTATACATTACAAAATATTTCAAAACTATATCCATTCCCAATTTTATCTTCTCATCATAAAATCAGATTACACGAAGCTTTTAACCTGCCCCTAAATTTGGCCATTCTTTCACACCACATTAATCATTGACAAAAAAAAAACATTCCACATAATAAGGGTGCTTTTGAGGGCGGCATCTAATAATAGAAGTGAAATTCAGAACGGCCAAGATTTATCCTAAAAAAATAATGTACAAGAAAACATGTAAAATGATAAAAGTAAGATTTAAGACTTTGTACTTGTCTCAATAGCCTCATCAAGGCCACTTATCTTAGGTGCTCTTGAATTAAAGTGAAAATTTTTAAAATACAAACTACTGATTTTTTAAAAAAAATAAAATGGAGAATGTGACACTGTCAAGAACAGAAATTGATAAGCCTAAGTAGCAAAGGAAGATACTCCTTGTAGTTGTATAAAATGCCTTCTATATACTATAGGCTACAAGTTTTGCCTTCTAAACTCCCAAAAACTCTCTCATGTTATGTAGTATAATGGTGCTGCCACTGGGTTGTTAGGCCAGCGTATGTTCAAACCTACTGGATATATACAAATTCTACTGAGATTGAAAACAAAATTTTGGCAGTCATCCATCTCAATCATTCATCAAGATTAATTCTATATGAACTGTGACAGAAATAGTGAATAATGCAAATCCAGTCAGTGTTTAAAAATGGCTTATTTAACTAAGCCCTTCAAGTAAGATATCCTTCTGCAACAACATTGAGATGTCCAATTACTTAAACTGAATCTAATAAATAATTTCGTTTTGCTTATACGAAAAAAAGATGCATCCAAAGAGAGATACCTGAGAAGGATCGAGAGCCAACATTTTCTCTAATAACTCCAAAGCATGGCGATCAAAACTAGATCATGCAAATAACCCACAAAGGTGGAGAATGTAGGTGAGTGAAGCAAAGAGAGAAGGGAAAAAAGGAACAAAAGTTTCAAATAGAAGTCAGATATTCCAATATGTCATCAGATAAGCAACAAGTTCTGCAACTTACTGCCTGAAAACCTCTCTTAAACGCCTCTTCATAGGCCTTGTTGGTTTAAAATTGTTATACCAAGGAATCTTGGAAACTCCGGGCCAGTTAACCTCATCCGGTGCCCCACATAACTCGAAAATTTTATTCAATTGTTCAGGCTACAAGAATCAGAGAAAGAGTATCATGTGACAATTGCAATTAATTGCAGTGAAAATTAATCCAGTGGCCATTTCACAAACAATAGTTTCCTCTATCTAGATCCTTCATGATCACAGGGAGTCATTTTGAAAAAGCATCAGACTGCCATGGTCCTACCATTTGTAAACTCTAGAATGTATCCCTCATTACATGATTGAGATTCATAAACAAGGCCCACAAAAATATCACATGGTGATCAACTGTACCAAAAGCAAGAAGAGTAAGGCAAAAATCATCCAAACCACAATAACACCTGATACTCAAAATCTATTACCCTACATCTATCCATACCAAGAACCGAATAAAAAATATTAGAAACTAATACTGAACTGAATTATTTCAGTTCGGTCAGTGCAAAACTGAGATTATCAAATTATATCCCCTTTTCAAACATAATATGACCGATAATCAACATACATAAGTTACTGTAATTTTGAAGAAAGTTAATATATTCTCTTTACAGTCAAATGCCAGTTGAACAATAAAATTCAACGCACTAATATATGATAAATCAAATATTATAATGTTCACCCTTAGGCCTTAGTCATCTAAAATCTAATTGTCATAGACAAAAACTACTATATATACTTATTTTGGTTCAGTTCTCAGTTATTTTGAGATTTTTTATTTAAAACCGAACAAAATAGCTTCAGTTTGGTTCAGTTTTTACTATTTATGGTTTTTTGCTCTCAACCAGCCCAGGTTACAGGCAATTTAATTCTGAATGGACTTCCATGACTATTTTCCATTATATATCCTGATTAATAACTTCTTGCCAAGTTCTGAATGAATAAAACAAGCCGCAAGTACAATCAAGAAGACTTTCGGGGGAACCATGAGCAGGGCTATGAGTCATGAAACAACAAAAGAGATGCTACCTCCGTTTTTTTAGTAGTCCTCCTACACATTTCACACTTTTTAATAATACAATTAATAAGGGTATGCAAGTACTAATCTATCCCTAAAGGTTTACTTTTCCAACCCAAACTGTGCATTTATTACTATGAAATAAATAAGGGTACACATGGAAGAAAGAGGGAAAAGAATCATGGAATTTTAAAACGGACTACTATTTTGGGTTTTCATATTTTGGCTAAATGGACTACTAAAAAAACGGAGGGAGTAATAAGGAAACCAAGCAGTCAAGCATGGGTAAATTATACAGGGTACTGTGTTTTTGACAAATAAATGGTTAAGTTATTTTTTAGGTACTCTCTTGACTTCCTACAACGAATTAGTTAAACATTGTGAAATTGCAAATTCGAATACAACTAGCAAAATTAATAGACAAAAAACAGAAATCCAAACTCGAGTTGCTCTTTCACTTTTTCGATCATTAGGCATTTGGGCCTGATTTAATGACAAAAAATACTTAGATTACCTCATCTTTTCCAGGGAAAATTGGTTTCCCATGCAGCAATTCAGCAAAAATACAGCCTACAGACCACATGTCAACAGCTGGACCATACTTGGTCGTACCAAGCAGCAATTCTGGAGGTCTGTTTCAAATAAAGTAACGAGTGACTATTGTTCTCTTCACAATTCGCATAATCGTAGGCCAAGTTTAAAGAAGTTATCACGTCCTTTACACAGAGAAAATTTTAAGTGGATGACAAAATAATTCCATACATATCATAAATGTACCTGTACCATAATGTAATAACACGATTTGTAAGATTTGCATTGTGCTCATTTGAGAATGATCTAGCAAGCCCAAAATCTGCAAGCTTTAGGTTACCCTCATTGTCTATGAGAAGATTAGAACCTGCCACACAGAATAAATAGCAAACCGATATTTTCAACATTGAACAACTATATTTAACAGAAAATAATCACTTGCTAATTACCTTTGATATCGCGATGAAGAACTTGGTTAACATGACAATAATGTAGACCCGTCAAAAGCTGCTTCATATAGCACTTCAAGAAAAAGAAGCAAGAGTCAAAATCATATCGACAAAATAATTCCAATTTCAAACTCATTGATATTGTCAGTTCATAACACCTTAATTTGAGGAACTGAAAATCTCATCCCAGGACGATCAGCAAGACCTGTCAAATCATGGTCCATGTACTCAAAGACCATGTATATTCCGCCTTTGTACTTGTTACCATCTGCAATCCCACAACCCACAGTCAGGAGAACTTACCCTCGAAGCTCAAGCAAGACATTTACAATATTACCCTAAGACACAAAACACAAAGAAGAACTAGGAGTACGTGCAAATGCATGTGTACACAAAGGCATGTGTATGAGGGGCTATGAGAACATGGATGAGCGCACTGAAAATAGTCAAGAAAGGCATATGAGACACAGAGATTCAGAGAACTTGCCTGTTCTGCCATGCTCATCCTTTTCAGGACCTACAGAACATAGTTAGGGAAGTTCAGACATTTGCAGGTAATAAAATTTTTGCGGTGAATAAACACTAAATCAAAGTGGAGTGCTACAAGTGAACAATATTATAACAATTTCAAATAATTACCTGGAGATGTCACAATCTCTTTCAACTTGATTACATTTTCATGATGTAGTTTCTTTAGAATTTTGATTTCACGTATTGCTGTTATAGGGAACTGCAGAAAAAAAAAGGAATTCTTTTCATTATAAGTTGCACATTACTTTCTAGATGAAGAAAAATAAAACTGAAATCATGGTCAACCCTCAGGAAACTTCATAATAGTGAATGAAATATAAAAACAATAGACGTGTGAAGCCAGTCAGATGATAGAAAATACCCCCTCTCTTTCATTATCCATTCTTATTTTCTTCAAGGCAACTATTTCATTGGTCTTTATTTCCTTCGCCATGTAAACTTGTCTGCAAGAAAAGGGAAAAAAAGCACAGGTATGAATGAAGTTTACATAATTATATAGCTGATGCAATGCAGCAAAAGAAATGGTGAAATTTTGATGAATTATGGATATAATCAATCTTCAACAGGTAGTCTCAAATATGTAAAGACTATCAAGAGTAAGCCTTTGTTTCTCCTTTCAACCTTCACTTTTTGCATGATGTTCTCTAAGAGGCGATTGTAATAAACAATCTCAATAGTATATAGCAATAACTATTTAATTCTCACTCTACCTCAATTTGATTCTCACTCTACCTCCATTTGATTAGGCCAAAAACATTTGTTGCTCAATCATATTGTTTTCAAAAAATCCAACACTGCTATTTAAATATGTCAAGCATGCTGTTCCATACGCCCAGGACTACGGCGTCTTTCATGCATTCACCAACAACACCTTCACTTTGAATCATTAGTCACTAAAATAATTGCTAAATCCAGGAATAATTCGACCATATTGCTACTCAAATCATGAGATGTTGTTGGCATGAAATAAAAAAATATTTTTTTCCTACAAGGATACATCTTATCTGACTTTAAGCTGTATATCATAACACTAGGAGGTATGGCTCTATAACTGGAAGGCGAAGTTACATCATTGAATATGTAAACTGCTCAAAAACTTCAAAACCATAGCAAGCAGTCAATGTTGGATATTTCCATATTCCAATCCACATTTTCTTATTCTATACTTTACCAGCAAGTTTCAGAGGCCAATGATGTCTCAATTGAACAATGGAATTCAAACAACTTGCTTGTCCGCGTTAAGATTTTCAAGATTTATGTTTTAAAACAACATTTTCCATCTCAATACTTTGGCCAACATTATACACAATACCAGGGTCAAATACAGTCACAAATAATGGAACAAAAATAAATTATTTTATCACTAAAAAAGGTGAGCATATAAACTGACCCATAGGTGCCCTCGCCAATCTGCTCCAATTTCTCGAAACAATCAACACTTCTGGATCCCCAAGAGGATGATTCATTTAGGTTGAGACGTCCAGGAGATGCTATAGCCATGTTTATTCCTCCAGCCTGCACAAGGTCCTTTGCATACAATTAATAAACAATAAATGGAACAGCTAAGAAGCAAACAAGCATAAAATCTAGCATATAAATTCAGAAGCTGACACTGTCAACGAGCAAGCAACGTATAGAGATGTGCCCGAATTAGAAAAGGAAAGAAGAACAGAGTGCCAACAAATTCTTGAAAACTCTAAAGTAATTTGTTACTTAATTAAGAAATCGTCGATCAAATCCAAGGAACTGAAACCCTAAAGAATACGGAGATGAGAGAAAGAAACGAACCAAAAGAGGAGAGAGCTGAGAGAACGAACAAGGATTGTTGTGGGCGAGTTTCGCACTTTCTGCTTATGGTGCTGCGGCAAAGCCTGAACTCCTTCGATTTATCAATAAACCCCCATTTGGTCCTGCACTTGTCTGTGTTTCCAATTAACCCCTTGGCCCTACTCGTAATTTTCAAATAATCCAGCCACTAGCAAAATTGTCACACATTAAGATGATGCTGTCAACAAAAAATCTATGTACCTTAGTACATGATCATGTTCTAACTCGTGTAAAATCAATATAAAATGTTTACTAAAACATTTAGACAAGTGATGAGAATTATTTGTAGAATTTTTATACACATTTTTATATGAAGTAATCCAACACTTTTATTGCAAAAAGACCGCAATTGTCATTAGCAAAATTAAATTCAACAAAGATGTTGAATATTTAATCATAGCACGATTCCAATTTATGAATCCATAAATAAGAGAGGCCAGATTATGTAATAAATAAGAGTATAGAAAAGGTAATTACGAATAATATCACCATCTCAAATAATACGTGAGGTAATTTGTATGAACCATAAAAAACTTTGAATATTATTGCGAATTGCAAGTACAAATACGAAGCTCGCATTTGATTTAGTTTCACGTCCCAAAACTTTTGTTGCAGTACAAGAGAAAAATGTCAAGTATGAGTTTTTATAACAAAAAACTAATCATTCAATATGTTTATCAAAGTTCAAAGGGTCGATAATGCATTTTTCCTTTAAATCCACATTTAAACTTATTATCACTGGAAAGCAATACACATGTTGATAGGATTCAGAGTTACCGCGTGGCTGTTAAATTTACATATTCACGGAACATTGTAAACTGAAAAATTACATAAAAGGAACAATTTTGCTATATATGATATGGAAATACTTGAAGATATCTTAAAATGTGATGATAAAGGGGGTAGGAAGATACAAAGATTAGATCCCGGATTCGTCGAGAAGTTTGAGTAAATTATGTTCAGGGGCACTCATGGATGGCAGAATCAAGCGGTTAGTCCGGGGTTGCCGTGGTTTAGTCCCTGCAGATTCCGACTCGTTGGCCTCTCCTTCTTTCATTACAGGCAGGTCTGATCTCCTTCGCACCGTTGCACTTACTCTCTCTTTCCATATTCTTCCATCCTGATGTTCGTTGCACAACACAGCAATATAAAACACTCTAACATGAATATACATCAACTAGTCCCAATCCCAAAAGCATGACCACTTGCTCGATTACTAATAAGCCTTTCATCTCGAGAAATCTGACTAAGTTGGAGGCGAAAAGAGCAAGTCTTCAACTTCTGCCCAGCACACCTCAAAAAGATTTATAAGTGATTTGTCTAGCAAGTTTGAAAGGCCTAATTATACTTAAGATTACAAAATGAAATAACAGCCAAGCCATTAGTACTTTTAGTTTTACATTTTCTTAATCCTTTAATTTGAAAAATACTTCTAAGTTCTCACTTACCTTCCTTGCTACGTCGAGGCGAGCACTTCAACTCAATCACATAACTCGTAACTAAATAGTGATAGTACGATCGGTCTTACATTTTATACATCCTATCCTAAAAAGTCTTATGTTTCTAAGAAACCATGCCAGCCAGATCTCTCAATTTCATCTACTTAGAACCTATCTATTACTTGTCAGGCCTCATACCATCCATATTCATTGTTCTATGTTAACCTCAAATTCAAAGTATTCCATTTAATCAGTCTTCTTGCTCGGTCGAAATAAAAAAAATCACTGAAAATATATACCAAACAGCACTGAGGTGTAGAGAATGGAGCCTTAGTTGAACCATGTACATGAAACCCATAACTATACCGCTAAAGCTCCCAATATTTGCATCTAAAACAACAAGGGCCAATAAAACAGTTCCATTTAATGGTGTACGTCTCATAAAATCTACTAGTGAAAAGGAAATCCGAAAGTAGACACCTTTGGCTCCGAAATGAAAAGAACAAAAAGGCAAGCAGCTTACATTGAGAATGGAAGGCTCGGGGAGGGGGCATTGAATGGGGAGATCATTATGAAGAGGCTCAATTGGGTGTTCAACTGGCTTAAACTCAACTGCTAATTCAATCCCATGAGCAGCAGCAGTTGCAGCTGCTGCGTCTGCAACTGGGCCAGATACTTCCCCCTCTTCCTGCATCAACTTAACGAATAAATCAAAACCCAAAATGCAAAGGGATACCAGAATCAAGATTTGGATAAATATCTCTAAATTCTTACGAATCAATTGGGGCTATTAATAGGGCAGGAAGAGAAAATTAATACCATATGCATATCATTGGAATCAAGCAATTTCTACAAATCAAGGATTTTCAGAAGAAAACAGTAAAGCAATATATCAAAGAAAAATAGTAAAAAAAGGAGACAAACATGAGCACTTTGGGTTCGTCTATGGGCGCCTCTGCCAACAGAAAATCTGGAGAAAATACCAACCATGCTTTGATTCAACTACAAGAGATCCCTGTGTAAGAGCAGAGATGGAATCTCATATAAACTGTAAGAACCACTAGTAAGCAAGGGGTTAAAAGAGAAGTTGATTCTCTTTCTATAAACTAAAAACAATTAGAAACAATAAGAACATGATAAGGCAGGTTTTTGTTTGCTTGGCCTAATGGGTTTGTCTGTTCATGGAATCCGACTGTCTTTTTCTTTCTAGCAAGTTAAAATGTAAAATGGATTGATGCTTTTACTTTAGGTTCTTTAAAAAGATATGCAAGTGTTTGTGTTCTACTTTTTGAAAGATGCTGTATTTTAAAATTCTTTAAGTACTTTTTTCTAGATATGAACTTGGTTGCTAATTAGACCTGACATAGGCTGGGCATAGGTAAAAATGTAATGGTCCAAGTTCGATCTAACTCATAAAAAGTTTATATCGGATTTGAGGTGGGTCAGATTTTTTATAAATAATTAAAATGCAAATCCGTTAAGGTGGCTACAAATTTGTAAAAAAAAATTTATTATTAAAATATAATCATATTTTATATTTTGTAAAAACAAATAAACTATTACGTAAACACTTATATAATATAATACATATTTAAAAATTAAAATATAAATTTGTTACATTAAAATTATATATAATATATTCACAATTTATATATTTACTTACATGACTTCGGGTCAGGTGTGACAGATTTAAACTTGAATGCTAAAACCAAGCTCATCTAATACGTTGGTCAAGTTACAACAGGTTCAGACCGGGCTTTTATCATATTGTTCCTGCTCTAACCTAACCCATATAGGTCTGGCATGGACAGGTCTTTCGGGCAAACGGCCCAAGTCTTGTTGCTAGTAATTTAAAGTCCTTAAAATACTTTTTATTAGATTTAAATTTTGTTTACTATGTATAACTTTATTTCACTATAATAATTGTGTATTTGTGCTATGAATCTCCTTTCCAATGGGAGAAAGAATTGCTGTTATCTTCTGTAGTCATATAACAATTCTATTCGTAGGAACAGAATAATAAACAGAAAAGCAAATCTATTTTATACTTAATTAGACGAAACCCGAGTTTGAACTCATTATTGAATGATAACTTTTAAATTACTCTACGAGATAATGGATTGACTATAATTTCAAACTTAGTTTAAATGGAAAACTATAACAACCCGAATAGTTTGCTTCCTAAAATTTGACAGAGACAATGTGTGGAATGGGGTGATACATTCTAACACAAAAATTAATCTTTTTTCTTCTTATTTTGACTAGCATGATGAATCGGTAACGAATTTTTTAATTTCAGGTAGCTATAGTGAGGTTGTCGCCCAACCCAATTCCCCTTAATCCGCCCCCTGTTCATTGTTCCCTAGATCTGGGCACGAGCCCGTTGACCCGCGGAACCCGTCCATGCCCGCTCTTCATGAGATGGGCTTGGATAAAGTGATTGGTGATTAAACCCGACCCGGCCGGAACCCGAAGCGACCCGAGTAAAATATATGCCGGGCTTGGTTTTAATAATAAAACCCAAGCCCGGCCCGTCCGGCCCAAAATAATAATTATTATGTTAAAAATATATATTTATTATATACATTTAAAGTAA
>CATIWQ010273255.1:0-19110 GCA_949673415.1 Euphorbia schlechtendalii | reverse complement strand
ATGTTTTCTCTGCTATACTTGTTCGTAGTGAAGATTCTATATAATTAGATTCTCTAATCTTCCACATCTATATTTACTCAACTTTTCATTCTAATCTTCCTATCCAAAAATCTCAAATCTATTTTTATTTTCTTTTACTTTGTCTTCCTTGTTATTCCTTAGACCTGGTTCCTTCCCTGTGGGTTCGATGTCTTTTAAAACTACATCGCAACTGTATACTTGCAGTTATCATCATTTTTCTATTTGATAAGAGGTATTGATAACACATACATTTTTCGTGAACATGTTTTTGGCACCATTATTTGAGGATAAGCCTTACGAAACGAGTGTAGCCAACTCTCATGAACAAGTTCTTGGAACCATTAGTTATTTAACTTATCAGTGGAAAAGTGGTGAACAGTGAGCACGGAATTTTGTACCAGCTCGCACGTTCAATGATGATGGCTTTTCGGGATATTTATCCTCGAATCACACGATTTTCGACTGTTCGACGATCTTCAAATTGGAGTCTTCCTCGTCTCTGAATTTAAAAGGACTTTAATACAAAAATTAATTAAAAAATATAAAAATACATAAAAAAAATTCGAAAAAGTCATCGAAAACCGGATCGGAGCATGCCTCGCCATTTTTTGGCGAGGCCCAGCTCACCAGAAGGCCTGGCAAAACTCGCCAGACTTTGGCGAGGCTCTCCAGGGGTTTGGCGATGGTGAGGTTCGCCAGGGGTCTGGCGAACCTCACCAGACACTGGTGAGACTCACCAGGTAGTCTGTCACCAGCCAGTTTGGAAAGGTCTGCCTCTCCGATTTGGCGAGACGAGCCTCGCCAAAGGGGTTGGCGAGCTCACCAGCCCCTCTGGCGAGATCGCTAACCTGTTTGGCGGGGTCGCCGCCAAACTTTTTTGCCTTTTTTAGATTTTTTGGGATTTTTCTATAAATAGTCAGACTTTTTTGGGTAACTTGCTAAATGTGGCTATGTGAGAGCGACCCATACTAAGCATAGTAATATGGTTGTCCAGGTTTATATAATCGTCTTAATTCATCTGCACTAGATTTAGAAAAGTCATTTCATGTGTTGCTCTGCAGTGAATTATTGAACATTTGAGTGTCTAGAATCGATTATGTTAAATTAGTTTAGTGAACGTAATAACTTAGTTGAACTTACATATTTTCTTTGCTATTCTTATTTCGTAGGAAAAATCTATATATTTAAGCGCTATTACAGCAATTGCTAATCAACTATTCTATTTCTTCCTTTGCTGCTGCTGCTTTGGTCTGGAAAAACAGGAGGATTTGTAGTTGTAAGATTTATGCCTTGCATCTGTAGCTACTTTCTCCCCCCTTTGTTATATACTCCTTGATGAGCTGATTAAGATAAGCATTAAAGGAGTCCAAAGCTTGGGAGAACATCTCTTGCTTCCCTAACAAGACCATATCAATCTCTTTCTCTAGCTGCTCTTTTCCAAAATTGGAAGTTCAAAGAGCAAAAGATGCTAAATACTGGCAAGATGTGTTATCAAATCAAAGCCTTGGCAGGAAAACTGTTGATAACATTGTAGCAATCCATGAAAGTCTCCTACTGATAATGTTATCTTCAGTTATGCTTCCATATCAATAATTCTTGGTGCCATAGCTTGAAGTTTTCTTGTTGTGTATTTAATGTCCTTAGCATATGCTATACCAGTGTCCTTGACGACTTTATTGAGTTTTCCACCATAATATTCAATTTCTTGTGCATTGTATATTTATTTACAAGATCAATGGAAGAGTTTTGAGAAGGAATTAGTTTTCTCATGGCAATAATCACAACCTTTTGTAACTCCTTAATAACATCCTCGGTATTGGACTTTATCACAGCACATGCATCATTCTGCTTTTGTCCAGGGATGAAAGAATGGAAGAATGTTTCTCTACAAACTTGACAACCTTATTTGCTATATCATCAATCTTGCCCACCAAATCTAACATGTATTTAGTGTGCTTGCTATTAAGTGTTGGGTGTCAGTTTGAGCATCTAACCTGCTTAAAACCTATGCCAAGAGCTTAAACGTATAGAGCTTAATTTATTCTTGCTCTTCTCCAAACTTGTGGAATTGGATAATTTGTTCTACTAGAGTACAATTGATGTTACTCAACGGAGATGTTATTACATTCGAGCTTCCCTTCACCTTAGTCGCCACAACATCTGCGAGGATGTTAGATGTTAGGATAATAGATGATAGTAGCACTTGGCTAACTACCGAATTTAACTCAACATTGGATTTGAGAGAAGGATAATTAGTCCTTGCTATCTCCCTAATCCTAGCCAATATGGAAATCATCAAAATCCTCTAGAATTTGATCTTTACAAGTGGTGGATGCTTCCTTGGTTATAAAATTTGCCTCGACACCACGCACTGTTGCTGGCTTAGCAAAATTCTCAGAAATTTCAAACTCTTGAGCATAGTTCTCAGTGTGAGTAGTGGATTTAATCAACAAGAAAATTGTTAATTTGGTTTATATTGAAGAAAAGGTTTGTTTAGAATATGTAGAAGGAGGAATGGTGTTTGTGGTAGAAGATGATAATGGTGGAGAAGAAAAATTGATTTTTGTTTTTAGAGAGGACTTGGGTGAAGGAGGAGGTGTAGACTATTTAGGAGAAGTGTGAATAGGAGAATTTCCTAGTGATGGTTGTGGAGAAGGTGTTTATGTGGGAGAAGAAGGTGTTTAAGAAGGAAGGGTTGGTTTAGAAGTAGAAAGAGAAGGGGTGGTGAAATATGTGCCTTATTTGCTGATTGATCTAAAAAGGGATCAACACAGGGTAACTCAGCTTGCTGAGTGCTTTTCTCATACTCTTTATCAGTGACCTTAGCATATTTAGCAAATGATCACTAGTTGATTTCCTTAAGCTCCTCTAGGTCTCTTTCAACCAGGCGTAGAGGTCTCTTAGCTCTCTTAGGAGCACTCCTCTTTCTCTACACTCCCTTTAACTTTCTCTTTACCTAATGTAGAGGGGTAGCAAATTCCTCCCTTTCTAAAAATTACCTCTTGTTATCTCTAAGCTCATCTTCAAGATGAGCATCAAACATAGACTTTATCTTCTACAAAACTTCAGGTATCATAAGAGGGATTTTATCATGTGTTTCAACTTCAACTTCATCTTCCTCTTCCTCTTGTTGTTCAATTCCACCTCTCTTCCTCAGTTTTAACTTCTTATGCACTCTTCCTTTTGGTGCCTCTGCCTTCTTCTTTGCCATAAGGCTTACTCCCTTAGCTTTCTTAGCTTTTGGGATAACTTCCTTTACCCTTTTTTAATATTCCCTAATGGGAATATCATCCTCTGTTTCAACTTCAGGCTCGCTAAAATAGCATTCCTCAAACTTAGGATCCCGATCTACCTTCTCTACATCCACTTGAAAGATAATGGGAATAATCTTCACCTTTTTTGACTTCAAGTCTTTCACCTTAGTGTACCTTGAGTGAAGGGTAAAATATTTTAGCTTCACCCTCTTCTCCAAATCATTAATCTTCTTGATTGGCAGTAATGCACTTCCTCCTACTCTCTTATAGCCTACAATGTTTATCCCAAGTGCCTTGATAATGAAAATGATTAAGTACCCATAATGGTACATTTTAGTCACCTTGGATAAATGGTTCAAAATAAGCACTAACTAATTTAGCTGCTTCCCTTCCACCATGTGATAAATCACACATCTCTCAAACTTGGTGAAGTTTGAGGATGACATTGTCTTGGGCAACAAAACATTCACTACCAGCTCATGGCAAGCTATTAACCTCTAAGACATCCCAGACGCCTTAATTTCTTCATATCCATTATCAACAGGCAACTCAAATGCATCTAGTACAACCACCATTTCTTCATCTCATGACTTTCTCAATTTAGTCCCCTTGCAGGCCATCCCAAAGATGTTTCCAATTAGCGTTGATGATACCATCAATGGTTTCTTGTCCAACTCCACTCCAAGGATATCAAGATTCCTTCAATCGTGTACATACTAGTGTAAAACTTGTGCATGACTTCTTTGATTGGTGGGCTTTCAAGTGAGAAAACCCTCTTAGATTTTATTCCTTTATCACTCTTTTTAGGAATTCATTCTTCATAATGATGTGAGCATCTATAGTGATAACATGCCCAAATTGCCTCTCATCTTCTTCCCACTTGGTTAGGGTAAAAATGGTACCCTCTTCCAGCACTATTTTCTCACTTATACCCAGTATTGTTAAGCACAAGGTTTCTTTGCGACCTCTTCTGCAATGTGAATTGATAATCATTGAGTGATGATTACTCGATATTACTTTGACTCTCCATTTAGGACAGAAATTTGGAGAGAACTTTGAACTTTAAGAAAAATTAGGGATTTGCATAAGAGAAACGATTAGAATTCTTGAAAGCATGAAACTCAATCTCCTGCCAAGTCCTCCTTTTATTGTCCTCCAAATCTGCAATAGCTAACATGTCTCTTCCACAAGTAAAGATTAAAGTGAACAGTGAGATTGAATAGATATTGAATTGACTTTGTAAAACGCAGTAGTTTTGGTCACAACAATTAAAATTCAAATTTTCTATTTAAAGGAGAAATTGGAAATTATCACAAGAAAGTAAAACAACTTAATTTAACCAAGCTGAGAGAATATGTGTTACCTCAATTACTTAGCACAACTTTCATTTCTTGCCTTTGACATTTAACAAATTTTCTGAGATTTCTTCAAATAAGATTAGCCATCACAATCAGCTCTCTTGAGGTTTTGAAATGCATATTTGCAATTGGCTTTGTAAATATATGAACATGCTGCTCTTCTAAAGGAACATAATCCAATTTGACATCTCCTCTTATCACATGATCCCATGAAGTGATGTCTAATATTGATATGATTCATCTTGCCATGTTGAATTGGATTTTTGGATAGGTCCATAACACTCTTTTTATCACACATAACTTCAAGGTATTTAGACTTTATACCATAATCTTTTAGTTGTTGCTTAATTCATAGCAGTTTTCCTACACAACTTCCTACAGCTATATACTCAACTTTTTTTATGCTAAGTGCTATGAAATTTTACTTCTTGTTGTACCATGAAACAAGACATTCTCCTAGGAAATGACATCCACTTGTGGTGCTTTTCCTATCAAGCTTATCTCTTCCATAGTCAGCATTTGTGTATCCTCTTCGTGTAAAGTCTAAGCTGTTTGGATACCATAATAATGCGTCAACAGATCCTTGCAATTACTAGAGAGTTCTCTTAATAGTTTCTTAGTAAGATTCTTTGGGATCAGCTTGATAACGAGCACAATAACATACAAAGTATTGAATATCAAGTCTACTAGCTATTAAGTAAAGTAGAGAACTAATAATACCTGTGTAAAACTTATGATCTACAGGCTTACCAGTTTCCTTCTTACTTAGTATAGTATCCATGTTCATGAGAGTTGACATTAATTTATCTTTCTCCATGTTAAACTTCTTCAGGACTTCCTTGGCATATTTGTTCAATCTCACCGCTCACTTTTTTCTTTGCTTGTGAAAGAGATATGTTAGCTATTATAGATTTGAAAAGGAGGACTTAGGCAGGAGAAAGAAGTTCATGCTTACAAGAATTCTAATAGTTTCTCTTCTACAACCAAATATCTGTTCTAAATGGTGAGTCAAAGCAATATTGAAGATTATTCACTCAATGAGTATTTACCAATTTACTCTATAGAAGAGGTTGCAAAGGAACCTTGTTCTTAACAACACTAGGTTAATTGAAAAAATTGAGTTATAAGAGGGTACTATCGTTACCCTAACCAAGTAGGGAGAAGATAAAAGGCACTATGGACCCGTTATTACAGTGGATGCTCACAACATTAAGTAGAATGAATTCCTGGTGAGAGTAATCAAGAAGCAAAATAAGAGGGTTTTTCTCGCTTCCAGGCCTAGCTATCAATGAAATCATGCATAAGTTTTATACTAGCATATATACCATTGAAGGAAATCCTGATATCCTTGTTATGGAAGTGGAGAAGAATCCATTGTTTATCTCAGCGAAGTTGATAGGAAACGTCCTTGAGATAGCTTGGAAGAGGACTAAGTTAAGAAAGTTTGGAGATGAGGAGTTGGTAGCTATACCAGATTCTTTTGAGGTGACATCAGATTGGGGATTTGGAGAAATTAAGGCATCTAGGATGTCTTGGAACCATGAGCTGGTTGTGAAGGTGTTATTTCCCAAGATAGGGTCGCTTTCAAGCAGCACCAAATTTGAAAGATGTGTGATTTATGACATGTTGGAAGGCAAGCACTTGAATTGGCCTATTTTAATATTGAACCATATAACCAAGGTGACCATAATGTACCACTATAGGTATTTGATCACTGCTATTGTTAAGGCACTTGGGATAAATGTGTTAGTCTATGAGAGGGCAAGCGGAAGTGCATTGCTGCTAGTCAAGATGATCATTGACCTTGAGAATATGGTGAAGATGAAATATTCTGCCCTTCATTTAATGTACACCAAGCTAAAGGATCTAAAATTAAAAAGGTGAAGGTTATTCCCACCATCTTCCCAATAGCTGTTGAGAAGGATAACCGAGATTCATAATTTGAGGAATTTTACCTTAGGGAGCTTGAGGATGATATTCCTATTGGGGACATTTAAAAAAGGCTAAGGAAGCTAGCCCAGCTACTAAGAAATCTAGGGACAAAGCCTTGTGGTAAAGAAGGTTGAGGCACAAAAGAGAAGAGTGCCTAAAAAGTTGAAGCAAAGGAAGAGAGGAGATGTTAAACAAATAGGATGAAGAAGAAAAAGATGAAATTCAAGCTAAAAAGAAGCTTAAGGGAGTGCAGAGGAAAATGAGTGTTCCCAAGTGAGCTAAAAGAACAATATGTCTAGTTGAAAGTGACGTAGAAGAGCTTGAAGAGATTAACCAACAATATTTTGCTATATCCACTAAGGTTGTTGATAAAAAAAGAAGTGAAAAGCACTCAATAAGCTCAATTATCTAGTGTTGATCCTGTTGTGGATTAATCAACAAATAAGGTACGTTCATCACAACCCTTCTCCTTCTACTTTTAAACCAACTCTTCCTTCCCAAACATCTTCTTCACCCATAAAAATCCCTTATCCACAACCAAAAATTCCTTCTCCAAACCCATTACTTTTAAATTCTCTTATTCATTCTTCTCTCAAATAATCTACACCTTCCTTTTCATCCAAACCTTCTCCAAAAACAAAAACCAACTTCTTCACCACCACCATCATCTAGTATCATAAACACCATCCCTCCTTTTACAAACACTAGCAAAACCTCTTCACACAATACCAACTTACCATATTTCCCTTTAATTGAATTCACCCATCATATTGAGAACTATGCTCAGGGAGAACTCCCTTCTCAACATTACTTGTAAAAATAATAAGAATTCTACTCAACCAGCAAATGTGAATGATACTGAGGCAAATCTTACAACCAAGGAAGCATCAATCCCTAGCAAAGATAAAGTCCAAGTGGACTCTTATGATTCGTCCATCTTGACTAGGATTAGGGAGATTGCAAGGACTAAATCTCAAATCTAATGTTGAGTTGGATACGGTAGCTAGCCAAGTGCTACTATTTGTTAAATTTACAAAATCAAATAAGAAGAACAAGGTAGTCTTTCCGGAATTCGATAAACACAGAAGTGTCCCCACTAAATCGCTATATTTTGAAGAGTTTGAAAGAATTCAAGTGAGCTTGTTGATTTTAAGGAATCAACCGACTAGAGAGATTGCAAAGAGCATGGTGCATAAGATTGCTACTATCTTGACAGGCTTGATGGATTTGGAAGCATCGTTAAGTATCGTTGTCTCTACTATCCCAACATCCTCGCAAATATTATGGTGACTAAGGTGAAAGGAAGCTTGGATGTTGCACAATCTTAACTGAGTAACATTAATTGTACTCTAATGGATCAAAATATCCAATTCCACAAGTTTGGAGATGAGCAAGCATCAATTAAGCTCAGCATAGATAATCTCTTGCCAAAAGTGATTAGCAAGTTAGATGCTCGAATGGACATTCAACACTCGATTACATGCACTTTGGAAAAGGTATCAGATCTGGTGGGTAAAATTAATGATAAAGGATATAAGGTGATTAAGTTTGTAGGGAAACCATCTTCCATTCTAATAGCCATGGATCAAAGCCACAATGCTACATGTGTTGTGGTCAAGTCCAATACTAAGTGTGCTATTAAAGAGTCGCAAAAGGTTGTGATTTCTTCCATGGGAAAAACATTCCCTTCTGAAAGCTGTTACATTAACCTAGACAATGGTTATACTATACACAAGAAGTTGAATATCATGGTGGAAAAACTCAACGTGATATAAGATAATATCAAGGCCCTCATGGACATTGGTAAAGAAGATGTTAAGGACATCAACTACACATCTATTAATCTTCAAGCACTGACACTAAGGATAATTGATATAGAAGCACAACTGAAGGTAGTTTTGTCATTAATAGACTTTCATGGACTGTTATAATGCTTTCCATAATTTATCTGCCAAGGCTTTGGTTTCATAGTGCATCTTACCAAGACTCATCATTTGTTACTCTCTAAACTTAATCAGCAAGAGTATCTCTTCAATTCTGGGAAAGAGCAGTTAAAAGAGGAGATTGATCCAATCTTGTTAGAAAAGCAAGAGATGCTCTCGTAGGCTTTAGATTCTTTTAATGCTTGTCTCAATCAGCTCGTCTAGGAGCATATAACAAAGGAGAGAAAGTAGCTATAGATGCAAGATAGAAATCTTACAATTACAATTCCTCCTTTCCTTCAAGATCGCAGCAACAGCCAAGAAGGAAATTAATTAGCTGATTAGCAATGGTTGTAATATCTCTTCAATGTAAAACTTAGTATAGGACACACTTGTTTACTTATTATATTAATGAAAATTGCAAATTTTATTCAAAAGTTAAGATCTTCTTAACTTAGCATTTTTATTGGTTACTTGCATAACTCAGTTTTGTAGGAAAAAATATAGACCAACTTTGGAGAATATCACCAAGATAAGTCCTACTTAAAGAAGAAGCTCACTAAATATGATGGAGTTTGTGTTGTTCACTAAGCATGAGGGAAGTCTTATCTTCATTCCAAGTATTCCATCTTTATAATTCTTACTCAATTAATTTATGCTTTACTTAGTTTATTATTTATTCCGAAATGAGGGAGATTGTTGAACCTAACTTAATGACACCTCACAATATCTTGAGTTTTGGAATAACAAACTACTTAGGGTTAAGAAAAATTAATTAAGTACTAAGTAGACTCTTAATTATCTAGTTAAGCTTGATATTAGTTGAGGGAAACTAACTCAGTAGGCTGACTTAAACTTAATTAAGTTGTGACTTAGGATTGCCTTATTATTTTCTTTGTTGAGTTCATATGTAAAGAAAAGCAACTCAGCATCAAGATTTATTTGGATGTTACTCAGTCTAAGCTTACTTTATTAAATTTGTGCTAACGTATAACCGCCTTATGCTTTTTAACCATTCTGTTAAGATAAAATATTATATTTTGATTAGTTTAAGGTTTCAAAATTGATTTGGCATTAAAAATAAAGAAATATTCAAGTAGTTCCAAAAGCAAAAAGGTGTCGGTATGGAATGTTGGTGTGTAATCACTAAAGTCCAAGATTCTTCATTTCGCTGCATTTCAGAAATGTCACGCAAGTCTGCAACATCAAGATTTTAAGTAATTAGAAAGCTCCACATTTCATCTTGCTGTCTCTCCAGTAGAAAGAATCAAACTTGAGAATCAAGACTTGGTGAGAAATTAATCAATGAATTAATCTTGTACTGCAATGTTCGAATCTCTTGACTCTAACGGATTGAAGCCTGTCTAACAACCAGAAGGAATTTGAAGACCTGAAGAGAAGAGAAATTGAAGACCAAGTCTAAACGATAAGTTGCAATGGCTACTTCAGTATCTATACCTATAAATAGAGATTGAAGATTGTAGTTCCAACTTGGTGAATCACCTCAAATTTTTAAAAAGCTTAAACTATGTTCAAAACTACTTAGCATACAAAATTCCTCAAGAAATGAAAAGCCAACAACTCAAGTTCTAATATGTTTGTAATAGGAGAGAAATTTTTCTTAGAGAAAGCTAAGATTTTCGTTGTAAAGAAACCATCATATTTTATTAGTTGTGTTTCTATTCTAAAAGCATTCTCTTTGACTGAGTAATAGCAGTTTGAGAAGGGTAATCAAATTGTTGGAGTGGTAGAAAACTTGGAAGGTACTTGTTCAAAACTCTACCCACTATCAAATGATTCTCCTCTTAGTTTGAAGGAGTTAAACACTAGAAAATTCAAGCTCGAAAAAGAATTCGGGGACTAAAGGTAGGCAGAGGCCGAACTAGTATAAAATCTTAAGTGTTATATTTCTTTAACTCAGATTCATTAGTTTAAAGTAGTTTCATATCACTTAGCATATGTTTTACTCTATGTTTTTCACTCAGCATCAAAACTATTTGTGTTGAGTAAAGTTTACTTAGCATCAGCCTGTACAAAATTGAGTCAGCTTGAGCTGTATAGTTCTGTATTTTATACTTAACTTTTTTCTTGCACCAATTTTATTCTATCTTTGCAAGCATTGTTTAACTTGAATTTTTGAGTAATAAAGTTTAAACAACTAAAAATAATTCACCCCCTCTAGTTGTTTTAACTAAGAAATAAGACCAACACAAAAATTAGTAGAGCCAAAGGATAAGTAAATCATATAAACATTATTAACTCTAGAAGCATAGAGAATAATTTAATCAATCTTACAATTAATTTATTAGCATCTTATTGAGTCAAACATAACCTTCCTACCTTTAACACAAAGCTAGGCTACACTTAGCAAGTTGAACTTTAGTCTTTTGACTAGAGAAACCACTTCGATTGAAGGATTAGCACTCACTATACCATTTCCAACAATCTTGCCTTTTTGGTTATCTTCAAAGCTAACACTACCATTTATTTTGCGCTCTTATATAATGAACTACTTTTCATCACCAATTATATGCCTCAAGCATTCACTATCTAAATACCACATTCTAGTATCACCAGTGGATCTAAGGCTAACCTACAAAACAATTATGTTTTCTAAAGTACCCATGCTTTTAGGATAGGTCCTCCCTTGTTAGCGGTGCTTATTTTAGTCCATTCAAACTTGATATAATAACCATTTTTATACTTATAGAGAATTGTGGTATGTCAAACTTTCCCACAAAATTCAAACGTTGTTTTTAGTTTGGGCTTGCTCACTTTCCTCACTAACTCTTTAAAGTTCTTCCTTGACTTATTGGTCTATTTCATAATATCGAAGAGCACCTAGGAAAATTCATCCATAGATAAAGAAAATGCACAATGTACCTCAGCTTTAGAGTTCTTTCCTTTGTTCTTCTCAACATTTTGATTAATAGTGAAATTTCAGGCATTTACGCTTAATGTTGAGCTTTCTCCGTCTCCCTTTCTAATCACCATTAAGCAAAGGTTAGAAGAATCTTGTACTTCATCATCTAAGGATGATGATTCTTCAACTTCAGAGTCGCTCCATGTCATAGCTAGAGCTTCATCTTTTTTTGCCAAACTTCTTAATGAATTTGCCTTCTTACTCTTAGGAAAAATGAATTTGATATGAATTTTGTTATACATGATGTATACCCTAGAGGCAATTATGGTGATATATCTTCATTAGTTATAATATACAAACAGTTATCAGGTTACTGTAATCAATAATAAAGGCATCTTTGTTGTTTATCAATGTTTATTTAAATTATGTATCTCGCTGGTATCATATATATATATATGCAATTATGTACATGTTCATTAATAAGACAAAGTCCATGACTACTCCATAGCGTGAAAGTGCGAAGACATAGTGGGAGCTATGTTGTGTGAGAACCTAACACACGTATTACTATGAATAGTCTAAATATCCCTAGTCATAGTTTCATTGAGACTGGAAATCAATGAAGCAGAAAAACTAGCATGTGTAGGCTTACTCCTTGGATTAGATCCAAGCAGCCAATCTTACAAGCTGAAGGTGGTACCTTGAGTTAACACATGAATGTATTTGGACATTAGAGACCACTATAAGACAGACACTCAGAAATAACTATATCCATGTGTTGGTGTCATGTCTTATTGTAGTAGTAGGATAAGTAACCTCAGACTTGAGATACTGGTTACCTTGTGTATGATTTGTTATACTTTGGGTCATACTTATTCATACCATGGTGTTCAGAATGATATGGTTGATTATGGGTATAGTGATGACCTATCGTTGGTAAGCCAAGTAGCCAAGATGGAATCCATCACTCCTGATATAATGGGAGTTATACCTTAAGGCCTCTTATTAAAGAGACACACTCATAAGCCTTTGATCAAAGTATAAGATTAATAGAACGTGTTTCTAGTCAATCTTGATACATTATAGCGAGTGGTGTTCTTCGTGAACAAGTCTAATCCAGGATAGCTACGACTATTACATAAGCTAACACTTAATCCGAGCTCAATAAACTAGATGGTACTTAACTTGATGGAAGGAGTGTATTGTATTGGTAACTATTGCAGAATCGGATCAAGTCACAAGCACATGATGTTCCGAGTATCTGGGGACCATATGCCTTTTCTAGAAAGCCTATTTGATCGACTAAACTTATCAGGTTCCATATCAGTCTGGAACACTAAGCCTAAAGGTTCCCGTATGGGAAGCTAAGTTTAGGTTGACCTCTACCAACTCTATACTTCGGGATCCTATGAGGTCACACACTTTGGGTTTTTACCAGACTAAGTAAAGAACTTATAGACTAGGTCTATAACAAGAATAAAAGAGGAAAAAGGTCAAACTCAATTGGATGAGTTTTGATCGGACCAAATGTCGAAAAGAAAAGGGGAAAACAGAACCAAAGTGTTGCAAGTGAATCTTGCGAGAAATCTCTCAAGAGTCACCAAGGCATAGCAAGCGCTACTTGGTACCGCTTACATGAAAGGCCGCAAGCAGGCCTCTGCAAGCGCTGGCAGCGCTTATGGAGGCCCGCAGGCTTGCCACAAGTAGGCTTGTGAGAAATCTCGCAAGCCCATGCTACAGCGGGCTTAGGCTTGCCAGATTTCTCACAAAGCCCGCAGCACGCAAGATAAGCCATGTGAAGGGTTTACCTAGCATGGAAAATTGCTTCGCAAGATTCTCACGGAGCACCCTGCGTGGGCTCGTAAGTTTGCTTTTGCACCAATACCACATCATTTAGTGGAGCATTTTTACTCCCCCTTTTAGCTATAAATAGCCTCCTTACCCCCCCCCCCTCCCCTTTCAATTCATTTCAGCTTAACCTTCCTTTTGAGTTTTGACATCTTTTCTTCGTGAGCTTTTTGGGAGATCCTCCACGATTTTCTCCATCATTGCATGAATTCTTTTGAAGGCTCATTCATATTTTGAAGAGAGCTTTCTAAGTTGTATTTTCGAGTTGGTCTTCGAGTTGTTTAGCAGCTATTGTCTTCCAATGAGTTTTTCCTCAACGGGAGGTTTTGGTCGGTGAAGATCCGTGTGGATTAATCATAGAGGTTGTCCTAATTTAGAGGCTAGTACTAACAGAGTGCTGTTAAATTGTTCTAAGGGAGCACTGCACCAAAGGAATGCATGCATCAACTGGTAATGCTCTTAACTTAAATACTAGGTTACTTTTAATAAGTTTTATAAACCTATGAGCATCTATGGAATGTTTCAACTTAGATTGCATCAATCATGACATGCTTAGGAAATCCTTTAGGGTTAATTTTAATTTTTGAAATTTCATCTTGCAAGTTTGCATGTTCAATTACTGTCTTAATTAACTAGCAATGGTATCAAAGCCTGCCTTATGCTATGCATGATTGATGATAATATGTTGAAATTATATTTTCTATGAATTGATTAAAGTATGCTATGCATGACTTAGGTTTCAATTCCTATTATAGAAAATGATGTGATAACCAGATTAATGTTTTTTGCTTGAAAATTAATCTAGGTGATTATTATATAAATTAACAATGTTTTACCACACATGTAAATGCTTTAATTGAGGATCGTCTAGTACTTCACTCGATTAAAAGAACGAAATCATTAAATCATAATTATCTTTGGTATAGTTAATCGAAGTGCTCATGGTTATTTTAGCAAGGATTAGACTTGGCTACTCATTTACTTTAAGGGGGCCTCTCCTACCTTGAAATCTCCATCGGTATTAGGTTCAAGTGTACTCAAGGGATTTTATGACTTAGTTGATTTCTAGTATGGGAATTGGATTCCGTATATGGTTTTATAACCATGGTTTAAGTTGCTAAATTAAAACTTATAGACATAGGTGCAAGAACTTGAACATATACATTGTTTATTTTGCATGCTATGTTGAGTCTTGACATAATGGAATGATTATGATGTACCTGTCTTGAGCATGTTTCCTTAGATTAATAATTTCAGCCCGGAATTATTATTATCATTATCATATCCATTGTATAAGACCTAGACTAGGGTGAGACTGGCTGCACCAATAAAATCCTTACAACAATATTAAGGTGGTAAATAGTCTTCCTGTCATAAGTCATGAGACGAACCTTATTAATGGATGTAAGGACATGTACAATATGTTTTCCCTTTACATGTGTTTGGTCATAAGAATAGGTAAGGTTAATGCCTTAACCAAAATGGGTTAGTTTTCCATGTTAGTGGAGCTAATGCTAGATTGGAGACATATTTGAGGAGTCGTATAATTAGGTACACACATTTTGAGAAAGAGAACTCAAATGGACTAGCAATTGCATGGAGTGCAAGTGGATGGGTTCCAACCATGGTTGTGTTGTTATATCTTGACCCGTTATAGTGGGGGTCATAATGAATGGCTGTGGATGCTACCTACTGAGGAAAATTGGTTAGACCACAAATTCAATAGAAGGGGCTATTTGAATGTCGATAAAAATAAGAGGATATATGTGTTTAATTAAAAGACCTTATATTAAATGCATGTACATATACTAATGTCTGAACAATTTCTATCTTATATCCAGGTTGAATATGATCACTAACGAAAATACTCGTATTGATATCGGTCCTCTATGTAACATAAATTATGATGTTTACAACTTCAATGAGTGGTTTGAGACTGTTAGAGGAGTTCTCCAAAACTATTACTTGGATTATGTTCTAGATGATCCAAGTCCCAAACATCCCTGTAAGAATGCAATTGCATGTGCGATGAATGATTACGAGAGGCATAAAGGAAATCGTGAATTTCTACAAAGCTCATGTTAGACAATGTGCTGTCAAAGTACACACACATGTACAAAGGTTTGGGTCTCTCAACCATGATTCATTGTCTCAAATCGATGGAAGGTCTAGAAGATAGACTGTTCTACAATAAGTTGCAGGGAGACACTTCAGCAGTGGAGTTGGTTATATACATATATGATAACTCAGAGAAACTAAGAGAGTTGGGAGTTGAGTACAATGAGCATTCTTTGAGAGAAATGGTATTGAGAGGATTACCCAATAAATACGATTCTTTCAGAAGATGCTTAAGGAGTGTTCTCCCAATTGTACCTTGACCCAACTTATGGACTTGCTCGAGATTTATGGGATTGAGTTTAGAAATAAACTCAAGGAGCAAGTGAATGTTGAGGACCTTAAGTTGAAGAAACTTAAGGGTTTAAAATTCAAGAGAAAGCTCATGAAGAGGTTAAAGATGAAGAGGGAAAATATTTCTCTTGGAACAAACTCATTAGATAAAGATGAAGGTTATGGCTCGAATTTCTAGAGGTATGTTCATACTAGAGAGTTTCTCTACAGATCCTTATGAGTCTACATGGGTATTGGATACTAGTTGTGGTACTCATATCTGTACTTCTGTGCAGGGGTTGCGAATTAGTAGGAGGCTTACAAAGAGGGAAACGGGCCTAAGAGTTGGAAATGGAGCATGGGTTGCTGCAGCAATTGTAGGGATATATAGCCTTCATTTACCTAGTGGCCTAGTTTTAGCTTTGAACAATTGCTATTATATTCTTGCTGTCACTAATAATATTATTTCTGTTCCGCATTTTAGCAATAGATGGATTTGAGATTTTATTTTCCAATAATAATTGTCAAATTCGACGTGATAATGTTCTTTATGCTTGTGGAATTTATGTTGATGGAATTTATGTTCTATTTACTAAAACTGAAATTCTAAATATGAACATTGTTAGGAAATCAAAGTTAGATAATGAGAAATCATCATACTTATGGCATTGTCGTCTAGGCCATACAAATGGGACTCGCTTAACTAAGTTACACATATGTGGTGACTTGGGCCCAATGAATGGGAATCCTATGGGACGTGTAAACCTTGTTTAAAGGGAAAGTGACTAAGAAACCTTTCAAAGGAAAGAGTCAGCATGCCACAAGTACTTTGGAAATCATACATTCCGATGTATGTGGTCCATTGAGTGTTAAGACACATGAAGGTTTCGTCTACTTCATAACTTTAATCGATGATTACTCGTGATATGGTTATTTGTACATAATGAGGCATAATTTTGAAAGCTTTGAGAAATTAAAAGAGAATATGACCGAAGTAGAGAAATAGCTTGGGAAAAGTATCAAGACCCTTCGGTCTGATCAAGGCGGTGAATACTTAAGCCAAGATGTGAGTTTTATCCTTGGATCACACAATTTTCGGTCGTCCAATGATCTTCAAATAGGAGTTTTCCTCATCTTTGAATTCAAATGGACTTTTCTAATAAAATTATTTAATTTTTTCCTTTAATTCAAAAATTAATTAAAAACTATGAAAATACGCAAAAAAATCCAAAAATATCGTGGAAAACCGGATCCGGGGCCGGCGTCACCAAGGGTTGGTGAGGCAAGCCTCACCAAAAAGCTTTGGAGAGGCAAGTCTCGCCAAAGAGTTGGCGAGGAGCCTCAGACTTACTCTGGCGAGCCTCCTCACTGGAAAAATTTGCTTTTTTTGGATTCTCGAGATTTTTCCTATAGCTACTTGGACATTTTTGGATTGAGGGGGGCTCGAAAATTCATAGAAAATTTTATTTTCAAAGGATAAACACTACAAAAAATATTTTCTTTAATTTCTTCCAATATTTTCTTGGATCCAAAACACATTTGGGTTCCAACTTTTAATTATTTTCAAATCATTATTCAACTACTTTTTCTTCTTAAATCCTCAGATATTCTCGGGTCTAAAATAAATTTAGATACCGAGTCTTTTGGATAAATAAACACTTATTTTCGAATTAAACACAACTAAATTAAAATGAACTAGGAACACTCCCGGGGATTATAAGGATACGCCGAAGTGGATTCACACCGAAAGGGTAAGCCTTTGAGTTCCTAGAATTGCGGATTCTGTGCTCTCATCTGCTTCATCTTTTTCTGGTTTTATTTGTGAACCTAGGAATTGTCTTATCTATTACTATTGTAAATCTTGTAATATTTCTCTTCTTCTATTTCTTTTAATTTTTATTTTTGTTAGATTACCCCCACAAAGGGAATACAAATTATTCCCGAATAATAGACCTCACATTTTGTTATGCTGTCATTTTTCACTAATAAAATTGATCAACGTACATGTAAATAAAAATGAACCATTTTTATTTAGAATAATAACTTCAAACCATCGAAGTTTTAATTAGGCCACACAGGCCTTCTCAAAATCAAATCGAAAATATGTAACTTATCTCGTGCTAACCTTTATGGATGCAGGTTAGATGTATGCCTAGGAATTTATTTTTCCTTTGGGTATTGCAAATATTTTTCTGAGAATTGTAATTAATAGATTAAGTAGGCGGTAGCATCCCTCGGGGTTCTGTAATTCTTGTAATCTTTATCTTTCCACGTTTACTTACTGCTTTGTGGATGGATTTATTAAGTGTCTATATGTGAATCATGCATATAAACTCAAAAAACGACCTAAGTGCGAATATGCATAATTAAGAAAATACGATTTTCTATAGATGTAATATAATGTGATCATAGTGAGCACGGGATTTTGTACCAGCTCGCACGTTCGATGATGACGGCTTTTACGGGATTTTATCCTTGAATCACACATTTTCGAGTATCCTGACGTATCCGAATGGGAATCCTCCTCGTCCGTAATAAATTAATTAACTAAAAAAATACAAAAAATAAATAAAACAATAATAAAATAATATATAAAAAAAAGGAAGGAGACGTAATCCCGATCGCGGGAGAGCCACGCGCGAAGGCAGCCTCGCGAGGAGGCAACCTCGCGCGAGGCTCCGCGAGGCAGCCTCGCACATGGCAACCTCGCGCAAGGCTGTGCGAGGTAGCCCGCGCTCCCCGCGAGGGTCCTAAGGAACCCTCGCGGGGACTGCTCGCGAGGGTCGTAGGGAACCCTCGCGGGGCCCCCCCGCGAGGGTCCTAAGGGCCCCTCGCGGGGCGTGCCCACAAGGGTCCTATGGAACCCTCGCGGGGCCTGCCCGCGAGGATCCTTTGGAACCCTCGCAGGGCCTCCCCGCGAGGGTCCTAAGGGCCCCTCGCTAGGCCTGCCCACGAGGGTCCTTTGGAACCCTCGCAGGGCTTGCCCGCGAGGGTCCTTTAGTTACCTCGCGGGGCCTCCCCGCAAGGGTCCTAAGCGACCCTCGCGGGGCCTCGCAGCGAGGGTCCTAGGTGACCCTCGCGAGAATTCCCGCGAGGGTCCTATGATGCCCTCGAGGACGCGCGAGCGAGCCACGCGCGAGGCCTCGCGATGAGCCCCTCGCCGGAAAAACTTTCCTTTTTTGGCTTTTTACGGGATTTTCCGATAAATAGTAGGATCATTTTAGATAAACGGGGCGGGAAAATTCAGAGAGAAAAATCCTCTCTTTCAGAATAAAAAACGTTTTTTATTACTTTCTTCTAACTTTTTCTCAGATCTAAAAAAACTTTCGGATCCCAAATTTCTTCACCTTTTTATAAAATTTCTTCATCTTTTCTTCGTAAATCCTCAGATATTCTCGGGTCTAAAACCAATTTAGAACCCGAGTCTGATTATCTTTTGGATAAATAAACACTTTATTTTCCAACAAAACAATCTTTTTTTCAATTAAATTACATTAAAAATCCAAGAATTAAACGGAGATTTT
>CATIWQ010273252.1:0-19723 GCA_949673415.1 Euphorbia schlechtendalii | reverse complement strand
ATCTTTAGAGCTGGTTCCTTCCCTGTAACTGTATACTTGCAGTTATCATCATTTTTCTATTTGATAAGTGGTATTGACAACACCTATACTTTAAAGCCAAAATCTTGCGAACAAGTTATTAAACTTATCAGTAGAAAAGTGGTGAACATTTATCTTCAATTTGTGCTAAGTACCTTACTCAGCTTGGATTGGTTTTTCAAGCAAAATATATAAATAGAGAGATGATGGATGAGCAAAGACACTATAAAGATAGCAATAAGGTTTAAGAAAGTTAACACCTGAGATTTTATTATGGTTTGGTCCCGAGTGTACCTCTAATCCCTACATTCCTTTCCAAGTTTTAATCCGCTAGTGATTTCTTTCTTTCCTTAAGCAGAGAAGCCTTTACAATGGGTAAACACGATTACATAAAGTACCTTTCTCTCTAACTACCACTCAACCACAGTTTAGGTACCCTTTCTAATTTGTCACTTAGATTTAAATTGAAAGTTTTCATACTAAGGATTTCAACTTATAAAAATCATTAATCCTTTTACAATGTTAAATCTAATTTCTCTCTATTACAAACCGATGGAAAGATGAGTGTTTGCTTTAGAATGCTTGACTTTGGAATTTCTGAATGTTGGGAATAATTTGACAGTATTTAAGCTCTTAAGAAATTCGAGGTGATTCATCAAATTTGAACATCTTCTTTAGTCTTCTATTTATACTAAAGGAGTTAGAAGTAGCCGTTGCAAACTTTACGTCCTTGCTTGATCTTCAATTTCTCTTCTCTTCACAACTTTCGAATTTGTATATTTCGAACTTATACTAAGATGTTTAGATATAAAGAATATGAACTTTGAAGAGTAAGATAAATCCGTTAATCTTTGTTACGTCAAAAACTTATTTCTTCAAGCTATTTCGTTCTAAGAGAGAAGCGCGCGAGATGCAACATGGAAGCTTGAGATTTGTTTGGTTGCTGATGTTGCAGAGTTGTGCGGAGACACTAGAGAATTGGCAAATGTTAGAGGCTCCCTTTTGCATTAAACGCTAGCGAGAAATCTCTAACATTCCGTATTGATACCTTTTGGTTGTGAGGATCACATGAATATCTTGTTTAATTTCAACACTTTTTACCTGAAAAGCATCAAAGGAATATTTTGTCTCTCACAGACAATGTTAAAGGGACATGTGTCATAATATTTCAAACTGTCGAAGAGCTCAACTTTTAATAAATAAAAGCTACTTAGCTTCGCTGAGTCTATATCATATAAACTACGTAATACTCAGCCTAACTCAGCTTTTCTTACTCTAAGCCATAGATTAATTAAAAATTAGTAAACTGAGTTGTTTTTCCTTTAACAAGCTCAAGTTAACTTATATAATTAAGAGTCTACTTAGTACTTAATTAATTTCACTATCTTAGCCAGTTTGTTATTTACAAAATGTTTTAAGTACTGTGAGTTACTATTAACTTGGGTTCAACAATTTTTGTTGGAGCTCTTCCTAGTTATTCGTCGAACTTACTGGAAGTGCATCAAACCAGTAGGCGACCAATCTTATCAGTTGTTTTAGAAATATCATCATGCATTGGCTTCCGAGATGTGTACCATATCCATTTTTTTCTTATACATCTTCACGTGGGTTTGAGGGTACGTGTCTCTACTGTAGTTGTCAAAGTATGGGATTTTGACATATGGATTAAGCGGCTTGTTATGGATTTGTGCGCTGAATGGGGAGTATGAGGTCGTTAGGAGAGGCTCGTGCATAGTAACCGCAAAGTGGTTGAGTCATTTTTTAAACATTTTGAGGAATTTTGGGATGTTCAAATAGCTTATTTCTCGTTATAGTTGTAGAGGTGTTGTGTGAGGAGGGGGTGGTGGTGGCCTGTCTCCGCGGTACCATGTGTGGTGATAGGCCGTGTGAAAGGTTCCTCCTATGTTTCTAGATGGAGTTTTGTTATGAACGTGATGTTGGATCATTTTAGGATGTTTTCTTAGCCCCATTAATTCCGCCAAGGATGGGATGGCAGATTCACTATCTCTGAACCCGTTGTTTGTGATGAGGGATTATTCGTAGTTTTTGCTTAGGGAGGGATGGAGAAAGTGGTTATTGTGAATGGATCGGTAGCCGGGTGCTACTACGACCATATGGGTGGATATCTGGGCATGTGGTGGCTGCTTATGCTGTTGTAATATGATCCACTAACCGTGTGACCAACCATCATGGTGTTTTCTGGACCGTTAAGTAATCCAAATAAGTTAGCATGATTTGTCCTTAATCGTCCGGTGTCATCTATACTTTTGTGTCACGCTTTCAAAGAAAGTGACACTATTCATGGTCATTGGCAGGGTGTTGATGTTGGAATGCGAGATGGTACTAGATGACATGGTGGAAGTTGTAAATGTCATGGTTGTGGAAACTGTTGATGGTTGAGTTTCTCCGCCTCTGTTTTTTGTGAGTTTTGCTGGTCATCTTTAATGTTGGCTATGTTCATTCACTAGAACAAAACTTTAAATGCTTTGAACAAAAAATCCTTTTGTCCACGCTCACTACACCACTGAAAGATTGGGATGAGAAAGTGTCTTCGCGCGCTAATCTTCATAGAATATTGATCTTGTGACGTCCTCCTTGCACGTTATCGGAAGATGCAATACATGGGATTACTAAGGGGAGCTAGCTATGTGACAGGCGTAGCATCTTCGATGCTTAAGTTAGCGACGGAATTGAAAGAGGAGTTGTAGCTGAATACAGACATGGAAATAACCTAATACTGGTTCACAATCAATAACATCCTCACCGTCCAGACTGAATTGTGTACCTTTCATGTGTAGCAAGCATCCCTTTATATAGGAGGTAGTTATGCCCAATTAGTGAGGGAGCTAATATCTACCTTTGGTGAATATTCCTACTTAGAACACATCTTTTGCCATAAGAAACAAAGTCCGTTTAGGACTGAAACCTTTCCTATTTGGATAAATATGAAAAATGAGGTGGCAACCTTGGCGTGTAAGGTAAGCGAGTTAAGTTGGTTTTCCCACCCGATGTGAAAGGATCACTAGCTCTATAACGAAGGTGGGGTTGTCATGCTCTTCCAAGTGGTATCGAGTTATCATCTACTTTTATCAATATTGAACATTTTTTCAAGTGGTTACAACTGTTTTACTTGTTTCAGTTATAAAAATGAATGTGAACAAAAAAACTGCTATGTGTGAGTCCTAAAAGAACCACAACATTTAACAAAATCTATACTCAACATGAACGTGGGAAAATGTGTTCAGAGTTTTGGGAGAATCTCTGGACACACATAACGTCAATGAGAGTGAGTGTGTATATATATTACTCAATCGACTGTACAAGAAATCTAACTTTAATACAATTGTACGTAATATATGAAGTTAAGGCTGCACTAACGTGGACACTAAATCAGCCGCATATCACTCTCTTTAGATCAGTCCCATATCACTCTATCAACTTTGACTTCGTATATCTACTCGAATTTGTTACCTAACTTTAAGCTTAGTGACCATTGGCACATGTGATTGGAATGTTAGTGGTGGTGCAAGAGTCTGCTTCTGGAGGGACGAAATTTTGAAACCGCTAGTATTTATGACACATTGAGAAATGTACGAATTAGTTTTCTGGTTGATAAACACATATTACATGATATAAGATTCTTCTTTAATCAATTTGGATTGGCTGAAAAAAAAACAGATAAGAATGAAACATTTAAGAGGAAGATAAGAAAGATCAAATAGATTTATAATTTTTTAAAATTAATTGAACTTTATAAATTAGTTCACCTATTAAATTTATTCAGGATTTTAATTTTAGCACGTGCATAGGCATAAAAGATTAAAATCCATTTGATCACTTCTTCAGAATTCAGACCTTTGCAATCACGTTTTTAGTGTCCAGGCCTTCTATACACGAAACATATTCCTTTGGGCTTCTCCTTTTCATTATAACCACATTTTTTACCTTCTTGTTGATGGGTTTTTAAACCTTTACCTTTGAAGCAAGTTTTACTTGCCAAGGTACTTGTTCCTCTAGCACTCAGACCTTCTTCAAATCTTCTAAGTCTCTACATAAACTCAGATGTCTTGCTGGTCTTTCTTGACAATAGATAATCTTTCACAAAAGGTGAATATTTATCAAACAGACTTACTATCATAAGCTGTATATCATGCTTGGAATCTGTCTTGATTCCTATCTGAGCCAATCTACTTGAATAATGTTAGTATTTTATGCATCGCTTAGTGGCCAAGATCCAATCATCTCTCCCAAAGTTATATAGGAATCTCAATATTTCATTCCATTCAACTCTCATACCCTCATGATGTTCTCTAAGATGAATTAGCATGGATTTTAGGTCCATACCTTCATGCTACTTCTTAATCGTCAAGCTCATGGTTTCGAGCCTCACTAGTGATACCACGAAAGCATCCTTCTTGTGATTAAAATATGCTTCTTTCTCTTAGATAGAAGCCTCAACATCAGGATTGACTGATTCTGGATTATCTAGAACATAATCCATGTGGCTTTTCTCAAGCTCCTTTCTAAGAGCTTTGAACTAGTCATCAAAATTTATCCCTGTTTGATAAGAGAATATATTAGATGGGCCCACAAGCTCATAAATAGCTAGAAAAGGCAAAGGACACATGGCTTCCACAGAGAGAGCCATGTGACATGCATTCAAAGGGAGAAAAGAGCCTTTGGAGCTGTTACAAGCAGGCTTAATAAGACCTCAAATGTAACTCCCACATTGATGAGAACGGTCATATGGTTCCATATATAGAGCAGAATCACTAAGGAATAAGGTACGATAAACTCACTATCACATTTACTCACATTATACTTATTATTTCCCTAAAAGCTAACTTTAGTATCGGAGTGGCTACGCCGGACAGATCTAGCCTAGTCCACTAACCTTAATTGTCTTATAGGTATCTTGCAATTTGGATCCCATGACATCAAGTGTTGTAGTGAGTGTGGATCGAACAGAATACCTTTAGCCATTCATTTATTCAATTTTTCAAAGTTAACTATGGCAGGATCAAATCCACACAAGGATCACATGAAGTAAACTATGGGAACAAAAGAGAACCCCACTGTCACAATGATGGGTACGGAACACCTTTCTATGCCTTCGCTCCGAGAGTAAACGATCAAGGGGATAGTTCTAACAAAGAATTAGATTGAACCTGCCCTATTGACTCTCGTGGGAATGAAATTCCATTCACAACAATATCAACTGACTTGGATTGGCAGTTTGAGTTGTGCCAACAACAATGCATCCCAGTAGAGATGAGGGTTTTGGCAAACCTAACAAAACAAAATATGTATACTGTTGGTGAAGTGCAAGGCTCGGTCAACGCAATGAATGCACGAATGGAGCAAATCTGAGCCAATCAAGAAAGAATTTTGGGAATGGAGCAACACCTATTTTGAGGAGGGTCAAGCTATTCGAGGACTCAAGGGACCTCTCAGTCTCAAAGCTACGTTTATAGAAGGAATTTGACACCACCTCGACCTTCTTAGTATCATGATATTGAGGAGCAAGAAGACCCTTGCTTAGAGAGAGTAGAGAGACATAGGGAGCAATCTCGAAGTCCCGTAAACTCTTAAAGGCGAGTGATGCAAAATAATAACAACCAACAAAGACAATGATCAATAAGTCCGGTCCTTCCAGTACGAGAAGAGTATCACAGACCTGACAAGCCAGCCCAACATCATTATCATGATAGGCGCTACAGAATAGGACCAAGGTTCACTCAACCATCTATTATAATACATGCTATAGAGGAACCTGAGATTAGGAGTATTTAGCGCGCTAGACAACCGAGCCCACAAGCCTCAGTTCACTCTAGTGTGCCATAAGAAAGGGAACCCACAAGAGTTCCTTCCAGAGTTCAGGCCAGAACAACAACTGTTGAACCTTTGGGAAGTGCTACTCCAGCAACGGTGGAAGGTGAGGAGGCTTTATTGAATAAATTTCTGAAGCCTGTTAGAGGGATGTTCGTTGATGTTGGAATCGACCACGTTACGCCAAAGGTTGAGGTAGCCGATACCCCATTTTCAAGGGCAATAATGCAGGAGCCATTTAGTAAGAAGTTCCATTATCCGGCACTATCAAAATACTCAACATGTCAAAGCTTTTCACCAAGGGTTATTTACAACAGAAGTGACCGACTCTATGATGTGCAAACTATTCCTCTCAACTATGATCGGATTAGGGTTATTTTGGTTTGAATCGTTAAAACCCTAATAAATCAATAATTTTAATGAGTTGGCAAAGGAATTTTACAACTTCTTTATCACATCAATTCCCCAGACAAGAACGGTGCAAGAGCTACAGCTGTTCATGCAAGGAAGAACGAGCCATTAAGTGATTACGTTGAGAGACTTCAGGAGACCCTTATACACATAAAGGGTTGTAATGTGGATGTTACTGTGGATATTCTGAATCAGAATACCAGCAGCATCGATCTTAAGAAAGATCTGTTTAAAAAGAGACCGACCTTGTTGGATAGAATGATGAGTAGCGTTCGAGGTTGGATAGCTTATTACACACATCTACAATAGTTGGGAACCTCGAACATTGTAAACCATCAAAATCAAGCATCGGGAAGAAGGCCCTGACCTCAAGGTCACTCAGAATATAGAGGGAAAGATTTTCCTAAAGAGTTAATTCCATTGTGAGGCTCAAGGAAGGAGATATTATATTGGGTAGAGAGGTAGGGACAGAACATTGATTACCCTCCAAGACTGAGAAGACTTGGAAAGCCTAGGACATACTATGATTTCCATAAATGTGAAGGTTATGACACTGAGAAGTGCAGACATTTGGCATAGGATCTCAATAGACGGGCTGCTGAAGGAAAGATTGATCGATTCCTGGTCCACCGACCAAGGGAGGAGAGGAGAGAAGATCGCAATCAAAACTGACCCCCACCAATGAGGGAAGGCACCAAGAAGTTCCACCTCGTAGAGGCGTGATTAACATGATCACTGGTGGACCGACCAACAGGAAGCGTAAGACTGAGGGAGGCATTGATAACACTTATAGAGATAATGGATTATTGTTTATATTTTCTCATTTATTAAGGCCCGCGATGCACTCAGATGCACTTGTCATCGAAATGGAGATAAATGACTTTCTAGTCAAGAGGGTATTTATAGACACCAAAAGTTCGGTCAATATACTGACAAGAGCGACCTTCAATGCTTTGCAAGTTAACCCAAATAAGTTACACCTTGAATTGAACCTGGTCATTGGTATTGGTGAATAACCTATTCCAGTTCAAGGAGCAATAACTTTACCAGTCATAATTGGTTTTGAGGGTCCAAAATGGAAATTGAGGGTAGAGTTTCTAATTGTTGACATGTCGTTCGCTTACAATGTCATCTTAGGCTGACCTTTAATATGCGATTCAGAATCAAGCATATTTTTGCATCACCTGGCATTGCAAATACCGATAACTAAGTGAATGACCATAGAAAAGGGAGACCAAAATCTAGCATGAGAAACATATATAGCTTCCTTAAGAGTTGAACCTCCTATTAAGGAGACCGAAGACAGAGAAAGAGTATAGCCCCTTGGATAATTGAAAACCTTGATTATCGAGAATGGTAATGAGTTGAAAATTGTAAAGGATATTCCTGATGAACCAAAAGCGGCATTAATATCAGTTTTGAAAGAGAATAGGAGTAGCTTCGCTTGGGACTCAATAGACATGACAAGCGTGCCACATTTGATTGTAGAGCATGAACTAAATGTTGACCAGAATATGCCTCTCGTTTAGCAGAAGTGATGTAATCATGGCCTTGAAAAACAATAGGCAATTTCAGAAGAAATAGAGAGACTACTGAGCATTAGTCACATAAGGGAAGTCAAATATCCTAAGTGGATGGCCAACGTTGTTCTTATGAAGAAATAGAATGGCACATACACAATGTGTGTCGATTATACCGACCTTAATAAGGCTTGCTTGAAGGATAGTATCCTCTTCCAAGCATTGATCCTTTGGTGGATGCAATAATAGGCTTTGAGGAACTCTCTATGTTAGATGCGAAGGCAGGTTATAATTAGATAGCAATGGCGGAGAAGGATGTGGAAAAGATGTCATTCATCATGCATGAATGAACATATTTCTATAATGTTATACCATTTGGTTTGAAGAATGCAGGGGTGACCTATCAAAGGTTAGCAAACAAAGTTTTGGAGGAACTGATAGAAGATAAGGTTGAGTTGTCTATTAACGATATGGTGATTAAGAGAAAGAGCATCGACATTCACCCGAACGATGTTAAGGCGGTCCTACAATAGCTTAATAAGTTTAATCTAAAACTTAACTCGGAGAAGTGTATGTTCAGTATCTCAACAGGAAAGTTCTTAGGCTATTTTGGGTCTCAGCGAGGGATTGAAGCCAATCCGGATAAGATAAAAGCCATAATGGATCTTGCACCTCCAAAAACTTTGAATGATGTGCAAAAGTTAAATGGAAAAATCAATGCCCTTGGTCAGTTTATATCTTGCTCCTCTAAACGATGCTTACCATTTGAAAGAGTAATTAAAGGTGCCAAGCATTTCATTTGGATGGAAGAATGCATACTTGCGTTTGAAAGTTTAAAGACATTCCTTGCTTCACCGCCACTTTTGAGCCACCCCATCCAAGGAGAAATATTATATCTTTATGTCAGCACCTTGAAGGAGGCCTTGGGAATGGCCTTAATCAGGGAGGAAGGCAGTCAGCAGTACCCGGTGTACTATTATAGTAAAGTCTTAAAAGACAAAGAATTAAGATACCCTCGGTTGGAAAAGGTCGCTTATGCAGTAATTATTGCCTCAAGAAAGTTGAGGCATTATTTTCAGTTACACATGATTGTGGTTCACATAGACCTAGCCTTAAAGAAGGTCTTGCAAAAACCAGAAACATAAAGAATAATAGTGAAGTGGTTGCTGAAGCTAATGGAGTTTGATGTTATATTCGAACCAAGGAAGGCATTGAAGAGCCAGATACTTGATGATTTTGTTCAAGAAACACTGACCATACCTGATAATGAATTCATGGAGGAAATTTGGAGAGTTTTCATAGATGGAAGCTCTACAAATGGAAAGGGCAGTGTAGGTATACATATGTAAAGGCCCGGGTGGAATTGTGATTAATCAGGCGGTACAACTATCTTTTACATGACGAATAAGGCGGTGGAATATGAGGCATTCATCCTAGCGCTCATAATGATAAAAGCAATAAATCCAAACCGAGCCCGCATATCTGTAGTGATTCTAAGCTGGTAGTAAACCAGCTAGGCAGAGGATATGCGACTAAGGATCCATCCATGCAACAATACCTAACGGTGGTTAAAGAGTTGATCAACGAAGTTAAGACTAATGGGACAAAACTAGAGGTCCTTCTCATCTCAAGAGCTCATAATAATGAAGCAGATAGATTAGGAAAGGCGGCTTCAGACCCAAGCGGAGAAAACCTAATATCCTATACAATCATAGATATCTTAAGGCCAACTATGTCGTGCGATGAGACACTTGTGGTGGAGACCGAGGGAGAGTCAATGGGAGAAGAATGGTATGATCTAATCAAGCAATATTTAGTTAATTCATCTTTGCCAGAGGATCCAATCGAGGCTCAGAAAATCTTGAGGAATTCTTTCCAATATTCCATGATTGGAGATCACTTATACCGAAGGTCATTATCCCACCCATGGAAGAAGTGCCTTGGAAGAAGAGACGTGGATTATGTGTTGAGAGAAATTCATGAAGAAATTTGTGGTGGTCGTGAGAAGAAGGACTCCATTGTAAGGAAGGCTCGACTTCAAGGGTTTTATTGGCCCACGATGGAGTTGGATGCAAAGGAGATGGTGCGAAAATGCCGAGCCTGCCAGGCTTATGCTCTAAACATAGGGGCTCCGCCCACCAAAATGACAATCATGAAAGCGGCATGGCCTTTTTCAACCTAGGGAGTAGATATAGTCGAACCTCTACCGGTGGCTCATTATCAAAAGAAGTGGATAATAGTGGCGGTCGATCATTTTTCAAAATGGGTGGAGGCTGAGCCAATATCAACTATATCGCCAAATCAAGCAATCCAATTTTTTAACAAAAATATCAATACCAAGTATGACATTCCACATTAAGTTAAGATTCTCCTCTGTGTCTTACCCATAATGTAATGGCATGATCGAGGTTACCAACCGAACTATCATTGATGGAGTAAAGACCAGAATTTTTAGTAACGGATCAACATGGATGGATGAACTACCAAATATTTTATGGTTATACCGAATGACCCCAAGAATAGCAACAGGAGAAACACCGTTCGTTCTAACTTTTAGAACAAAGACGATAGTACCAGTAGACATTGGGACCCCTAGTGAGCGAGTGTCCCACTATGTCAGCCAAGAAGATAACGTGACCAAGTTGAGAAGCAATCTAGATGCCCTTGAAGGACGATGAGATCTAGCTTACCAAAGAATGGTGGCTTACAAGCAAAGAATAGCATCGATCTTCAACAAACATCTTAAACCCCGAACCTTCCAAGTGGGGGAATTGATGCTTAGAAACATAGAAGCTTCAAGAACGAGGGTTAGTTAAGAAAAATTTGGGATCAATTGGGAAGGACCATACAAGGTTACTCAACAGATCGGCCTAAATACTTACAAAATTGAAGATTTAGAAGGGAAAGTCTTGCCTCAAACTTGGAATGCAAGAGCATCAAGGAAATTTTATGTCAGTCAATGAAAATGTTGTAATTTCTTATTTAGATTAATAAGACTCCTTTCAATGACATGATTCAAAATTGTTTACGTTGTTATTAGAGCGGCCTTGTTCAAATGAGAATGCCTATAAAGGCCCATTGAATAATGGTTGTCATCAGAAAGGAATTCTTAATCTTTTTCAAGCCTATTGTTTAGTCAAAAAAGCAAGCCTAAAGGTTCCCATTGCATAAGAACAAAGGAAAAACAAAAGCCTATTGTTTAGTCAAAGGAGCAAACCTAAAGGTTCCCATTGCACAAGAACAAAGGAAAAAAAATTCATTACAAAAATTCATTAAGTAAAAGATAATTACAAACAGATCTAGAGCTAAGGAAGAGCGGAGGAGGCATCATCATTAATTTCTTCAAATTCTGATAATTGCGAAGTCTCCCATGAATGATAAGAAGTTGCTTTTGCTTCTTCTTCTTCTTTGCCTTCCTCATGGTCAACTCCTCCTTGTTGATATCAGCTTGATCAGGTTCTCCAAAGAACTAATCATCTTCCATCTAGAATTCCATAGGGTTGTTAAGACCAGGCTCAGCCACCAAAGCGAGGGGATCAAGATTTGCCTTGGGAAATAACTCCCTTGCTTTTTTAAGAAAATTAATGTGAAAGTTAACATGATAGCGGTTCCATTGGTCTATCAGCCTCGTCTCTTTCTTTTGAAAATGATGCTTCAAATCCGATAGCGAGCTTGGGAGGATAAGGAAACATGCTCACTCTTCTATATTAAAGCCTCGGAATCAACCAACATAGCAGATTTTTCAACTTCTTTCTCCTTCAGAATTCGGTTAGCCTCAATCAAATGCTTGTTTTCCTCTTCAAGATTCTCTATAACTTTATTCTTCTCAGTTACTACCGCGCAACATCTTGCTCAGCTCTAACAATAGACTCATGAGCATGAGTCAATTCTTCTTCCAGCTTCAAATTAGCTTGAACAAGCTCCTCCTTGGTCTTCATAGCCATACTAAGCTTGAACCATAGTAACTTCCTTCATTGAAGAAAGCCGCTTATTGACCTCGTTCAACGCCTTCTTTTCCTTAGTCAAGAATTTAATCTTTGCACCCCTGGCTTGCAATTTCTCTTCCAAGATGGAATGAGTAAAATACTGAAAAAAAAGTTTATGTAAGCAAAATTTTTTAAGAGCCATATTCATAAATCTTGCACTTATGAAAAGCATACCTCTAATAAGTGAGCTCGATGGCAGGTAGTAATTTTCTCAGTGCTCTTCTTCTTGAGTGAAGCGACCTTAAAAGGAAAACAGGTTGAGCTCAACCAACTTAGAGATGACCTTGTCACGTCCAACTACAAGTCATGGCCTAGCTCAGCCTCCCATGCTTAGAGTAAGAAATTAAGTGTGGAGGGGTGTAAAACTTATAGATATACACAAAGAAATATCCTACTTTGAAATTTAAAGAGGTGTACCTGAAGTATATCAGATTGCTCATATGAAGCAAGTTTCATCTTTTTGCTAGGAGAGGAAGCTAAATCCACATTCTTTTCTAGCGGTCATTTCATTCCAGCGAATGTAAGAACCTCGATCGCTAGCGACTCTAATGGGACTTGCACCTAATCTTAAGCCATCGGTGCTTTTCCTTTTGCTGTGCGCCTAGCTTCATCAGCTTTGATTGAACTTTCAAGCTTGACCACTCTCTTAGCAGGAATGGATGCATTCGCTCCAGGCCCAACAGCTTCGGTTGTACGTTCCTCCACCACAGTAATGTTCTGAGCTTCTTTCGAAAGAGTACCTTGGTCCGCACCTTTATTCCCATCCTATGCTTCATAAGGTTCGGCCCAGTAATTCTCTACATCTTCAAGTACGTCACCAGATGAGACATTAATCTCAACTACAACCGGTGGAACTTCTCCGACTCCGGCCAATGTAACCCCCAAGCCTTTCTTTTTACCTCTCTTCTTGGTCAAGGTTGCTAGCAGAGAGTGGAAAGACACAAGATTAGACATACCTAAGTAAAAAACAAAATAGTCAAAAGGAATTAAAGGTTGAATAAAAGAAATTTACTTGGCTCGTCGCTTGTGGGAAGCAAGTCCACTATTCGTGGGGCGGTCTCAGCATATTTGTATCTAGAAGGATTGTTAAGCACATGCACAACATCTATCCAATTCAATCGATTCACCTCCATCTGATCAAGAAAATGAACCACTTTCCCTTGAAGCTCAACTAGCCGACCATCTTCTTTCCAAGAAGATGAGTTACCATGCACTCGATTCTAGGTGGTTGCGAAAGGAAATCCCTTTTGAAACATGGCATTCTTGTGAGTCGCCTATGCCCCTTCATCTAGATAAACCCACAACCATTTAGATTTGGGGAAGTGAACAGACTCCTTTCTCTTTAGAATGGGAAGCATTTTTAGGTGAGCGAGTGCAAAATACAAAAGATTTCCCCCCTTGGTTTGAACAGGATGAAAGAAATGCCTAAATACCATTCCATCTAGCCAAATGGTCAAATCTTTACAAAATTTATCCAGAAGAAGCAACTCTAGAAGGGAATTAGGAGTTAATTGAGGCTAGGTAATATAGAACTCCCTCATTATATTTGTAATGGCTCAGCTACAAGGTAAGCGAAAGCCCCACTCAATACGCTAAACATATATAGCCATTATTTTCTCACGGGGCTTATCAATAGTATCGGCCAATGTAGGAATTGACCCAAGAAGACCTGGTTTTAGGCAAAGAATATCCATATAGTGTTTCACCTCCTCTACTGTTAGAATGAACCAAAATATCATATTTGGGATTCACCTTTAAATTCTTAGGTCTCTTTATAGAAGGTTCAGGGTTAAAGAAAGAAAGACCCAAATCAACAAGAGGAAGGTTCGTAAGGGTATATGGGATAATAATCCGAGGGAGGTTTGGCAAAAAAGTTGAAGAAGGGTTGCTAGGGGCAGCGGTGGAGGTTCCTGCGTTTCCCCCTTCATGAAATGACCTTACGAGAATGGCATCAATAAGGTGAGTAGAATTAATGGAGCTGCTGTGTGTGTCTTTGTTTATAGAAGAATTTGAAGAATTAGAAGAAACTATGAATCTATTCATGTTGGGAAAGTGTAGAAAACTTACTGAAAAAGTGAAAATGGAGAAGAATTACAATTTCAGAGAAAGGATGCAGGAGCAAGATGAGAGAATGCAAAAAGTGAAAAGAGCTTTTTTCCCCCTCTTATAGGGATTAGTAAGAAAAGAAATTTAAATTCAAAAGGAGCAATGATTACATGATTAATTGCGGGAAATATAAAGGGGAGACTTGTTAAACAAGCCAAACAACCAAAGGTCGCATGTGTGAATCACACGCCATAAGAAAAGTTTAATCTTTGATAAATCCTAAAGAAATTGAAGGCGAACAAAGGATAGACATTTCTCAAAAAAAAATGCGATTGAGGTTAGGCTCATTAAAACGAAGCAACTAAACAACGTCAGCACTCTTCGTCAAAGGAATCAGGGTCGGAATTCCAAACCCATAATACTTCAAATTAGCATCTGTCTCCAACACCAACGAAGATTGGGATCGGTACAATGTACCCATTATATTACAATCAATGTCGGTTCTCCACACTGAAGAAATTTAGGGTCGGTTCTTAGAACCGATCCAACAATATTTTCATAACCAAATTGTAACATCAAATTGCAACAACAAAATAATACTAAGTGACCCTTAAAAGGAGTCATACAATGTCGGGGGAGGGACATCGAATAATAGAATATATTAGATGGGCCCACAAGCCCATAAACAGCCCAAAAAGGCAGAGGACACGTGACTTCCATAGAGAGAGCCATGTGACAAGAATTCACAAGGAGAAAAGAGTAGTTGGAGCCGTTATAAGAAGGCTCATTAAGACCTCAAATTTAACTCCCACATTGATGAGAAGGGTCATATGGTTCAATATATAGAGCAGAATCACTAAAGAATAAGGTATGACAAACTCACTATGACATTGACTCACATTATACTTATTATTTCCCTAGAAGCTAACTTTAGCATCGGAGTGGCGACGTCGAACAGAACTGGCCTAATCCACTAACCTTAATTATCTTATAGGTTTCTTGCAGTTTGGATCCCATGACATCACTGTCAATTTATTATCAAGTATTGGATAGAGATTTATGTTTAGATTCATTATTCAACCTAGATGTAAAATAGAATTTATTTAGATATTAGTATATGTACATGCATTTAATATAAGCTCTTTAATTAAACATATAATTCCTACTATTTTCTCTACATTCAAATAGCCCCTTCTATTTTAATTTGGGAAATTTGGTTCAACCAATTTTCCTTAGTAGATAGCATCCATAATCACTCATCATGACCCCCTCTATAGTAGGTCAAGCCATAATAAGATAACCATGGTTGGAACACATCCATTTGCATCTCATGCAATTGCTAATACATTTGAGTTCTCTTTCTCGAGACGTGCGAACCCAATTGTACAACTCCTAAAATGCATCTCCAATCTGGTATTAGCTCTAATGATATGGATAACTAACCCATTTTGATTAAAGCATTAACCCCATCTAGTCTCATGACCAAACATATGTTAAGGGAAGTCATGTTGTACATGTTCTTAGACCCATTAATTAAGTTTGTATCATGACTTATAACAAGAAGACTATCTACCACCTTAATATTATTGTAGGGAATTTATTGGTGCCACTGGTCTTGCCTGTAGTCTAGGTCTTATACTATGGGTATGATTATGAAAATAATAATTCCAAGTTATCTGGAATTATTAACTCTAAGGGAACATGCTCGGGACTGGTATATCATAATCATTCCATTATGCCAAGACTCCACATACCATGCACAACAAATAAGGTCCATGTTTAATTTCTTGTTCTTATATCTATAAGTTTTAATTTAACAACTTAAACCACATTTGTAAAACCATATGCGAAATCTAATGCCCATGCTAGAAATCGACTAAGTCTTAAATGTCCCTTAAGTAATTTTGAATCCAATATCGATGGAGATTTTTAGGTAGAAGAGGCCCCCTTAAACTAAATGAGCAGCCAAGTCCAATCCTTGCCAAAAATAACCATGGGCACTTCGAATAGTTGTACCATAGACGACTATGATTTAAAGATTATGTTCTTTAATTAAGTGAAGTACGGGACAACCCTCAATTAAAGCATTTACATGTGTGATAAAACATTGCTAATTTACATGATAATCACCTAGACTATTTTTTAGCAAACCCTTAATCTAGTTATCACATCATTTTCAATAATAGGAATTGAAACATAAATCATGCATATCATATTTTAATCAATTCACAGAAAATATTATTTTAACATATTATAATCAATCATGCATAGCATAAAGCAGGATCTGATACAACTGCTGGTTAATCAAGATAGTAATTGAACATGCAATGTTACAAGGCTGAATTTCAAAACTTAAAATTAAATTAAAGGATCTCCTAAGCATGCCAGATTGATATAATCTAAGTTCAAATGTTTCACAGATGCTAATAGGTTCATAAAACTTATGAAAGAAACCTAGCATCTAAGTTTAGAACATTACCAGTTGATGTGTGCTTCTATTTCTCTTTTGGATGGGCCATCCCTTAGAGCAATTTGACAGAACTTTGTTAGCACGAGCCTCCAAACTAAGATAGCCGCTATGATTGATCTACATGGATCTTCATTGACTAAAACCTCGTTGAGGTAGAACCTGTTAGTAAACAGCAATTGCTAGACCGCTCGAAAACCAACTCGAAAATATAAATTGAGAAGGTCACTTCAATTACAAAGAGCCTTCTAAAGAATTCTTCATTATTTGGAGAAACTCGTGAAGGATCTCACTTAATGCATAAAGAAAGAGATTTGTGATAAGTGTATAATTACACTTATTATCATATTAATTTTATACACTTAACACTATAGTTTAAGTCAAATTTATACTTCATATAAAAGATTTCACATGGTATGTATTTGTTTTTGGTGCAAATGAATATACTAGATAAATCTTGGGAGTAAAATGATCTAAAGTGGAATTCTAAGTAAAAAGAGTGAAAAAAGGTGAGAAAAGATGCGTGTAACTTAAAGATTTAGCTTAGAATCGAAGCTGTCGAAGATCGGTAAAGTTACAAGGAGAATTCTTAAGAAAAACATATTTCACGGTCGTGACAACCACTCGCGGTCACGACTTAATATTCTTCAGAACAGACAATTGCTAAACAAGTATTCACGATCATGACATGTATATCACGGTCATGACTTGGATGGTTTTTTGGTCAAATCTTCTTAACTACCAACCGCTAGATAAGAACGATCAACCACCATCAACTGCCATCAACTACCAAACGAAAAGACACCTTTTGGAAGTCAACCAATCATGAAATGGTGCCTATCCATTATAGATAAGATTAAAGCTTCTCAACAAATCACAATGAAGTGATGCAATCTTTCACCAATGGACACAACTCTTCATATGGATAGACGTAACCCTTTGAACTCCATAAATAAGGCTCCAAACCTCACCAATTTCGTGACACAAGTGGAAAACAAGGAGGGTGTGTATTGACTGCATGATATTGAGTGGTGTTGTGTATAGATAGAGAGAAAAATTATTAAGTTTTTGCTACGTTCATAAGTGTTAGCGAGAAAATGTATAAGTGATTCGAATACTTATTTCGATCACTAGATTTCTCTACATATTCAAGTGATTATTGTATAAGTGTAATTGAAAATCACTTATCAATAAAAGTTTTCATTCTTCAACATTTGTTTATTCGATATTCACAAAGAATAGCATCCTAGCGAAGGTTTTGTACGAGTCGAGACTAAATCTAAAGCAGACGTAGGAATTATGAGAATTGACGACTCCCATTAAAGAGTGGATATGATTTGATCAACTTTAGCTTTCACTTGCATACCTTACAACTTTGCTTTAGTTTCTACTTATACTTTTTATTTTGAAGTTTATTATATGTCTATGTGTCATAATGTGTATTTCGTGTTGATTCTTTTATATTAATCAAGTTATATGCTTTTGAGTTAACGTTAAGAGTAGTTTCAGGGTTAATGAGATTGTGTATAATAACTGGATCTGTGATTATAATGCTGTTTAGTGAGCTAACATTTTTGGAATGGTAACTTGCTAAATGTGGCTATGTGAGAGCGACCCGTACTAAGCATAGTAATATTGTTATCCAGGTTTATATTACACTAGATTTAGAAAAGTCATTTCATGTGTTGCTCTGCGGTGAATAATTGAATATCTGAGTGTCTAGAACCGAGTTTGTTAAATTAATCTACTGAACGTAATATCTTTGATGACCTTGCATGTTTTCTTTGCTATACTTGTTCATAGGAAAAATCTATATACTTTTATCTTCTCTAATCTTTCATACATTTATCTTTTCATCCATCATTCCTATCCTCCCAACTAAAATCAAACCTATTTTATTTTCTTTATTCCGTTTCTCTTGTTGATCTTTAGAGCTAGTCCTTCACTGTGGGATCGATATCTTTTAAAACTACATCGTAACTGTATACTTGCAGTGGTCACTATTTTTCTATTTAGATAAGTGGTATTGACAACACCTGTTCGTATTTTTAACTTTTATCTTATCGGTAGAAAAGTGGGGAACAAGGTTTTTGGCTTCATTTTAGATATAACCCCTCAGAGTTATTAGATTCGAAACCTTGCGTTCATGTTTTTGGAGCCGTTTCCTGGTAAGGCAAGTGTGTTTTAAAGATCAATATATCGAAGAATGGGCAATTATAATCTTTATATTTTTTATATTTTTTATTTTTATTTTTCTTATGATATTTATATTTTCTTGTTATTGACATATTTTTCTTGTTTATTCATTGAGTTCTCTTTCTAGTGTGTGCATGCCAAGTACGCGTAGTTCGGGAGAAAGTTTGGAGACTTTCGAATCAGAAATAGAACAATTTGGTAGGATAAGGAAACAAAAATATAAGAGACAAGAGAGAAGAATGGCTGACGATCAATAGCAAGTTGAAAACCCAAACCCAAATCCAAATCCAAACCATGATCAACCTCAACCAAGGCTTATGGATTATGTTATTCCGACCATCAACATTAACAATCAAGGAATTTCTAGACCACCGATTGATGCGAATCAATTTAAAATAAAACCAGCATTACTTCAAATGATTAGCAACAATGTTAAATACTATGGTCTACCCAATGAAAATTCGAAATCTCACATTGCAAACTTTTTAGAAGTCTCTAATACTTTCATAAAGCCCAATGTTCATGATGAAGTAGTTAAACTTTTCTTATTTCCCTTTACACTCTGTGATAAAGCAAAAGTTTGGTTGAATTCATTACCCCCAAATTCTATCACTACTTGGAACTAGTTAGCCTAAGCCTTTCTGACTAAATATTTCCCTTTAGCAAAAACAGCAAGGCTCATTAAAGAAATCATTTCCTTTACCCAGAAAGATAGTGAATCCTTCTACGAAGCCTGGGAATGTTATAAGGAACTTCAACGAGTTTATCCTCATCATGGTTTACCTTAGAATGTTATTCTACAAACTTTCTACAATGGAATAAATCATGCAATAAGAGGAACGATTGATGCTATGGCTGTGGGATCTCCTATGAAGAAAACTAGTCAAGAAGCTTTTGAATTTTTGGAAGATATGGCAAGTAACAATAGTATGTGGCCAGTGGAAAGAGCATAAGTAAGTTTTACTAATCCTACTCATTCACATGCTGCATCTACATCTACTAGTTCAGTTAAAAAGGTTAATGAATTAGATTCTATTTTTGTTATGTAAGCATAAATATCTGCTTTATCTAACAAATAGATAACATGCATATAAGTAAGAATAACCCTTTGACATGTGCAAATTGTGGTCAAATTGGACATACAGCTTTTGAGTGTAACTTTAACCCATGTGTAGGGGAGCAATTAAGTTATATTCAAAGTCAAGGGAATTCTTATGGCAATAATGGAAATAACTATAGAAATTCTAATT
>CATIWQ010273200.1:0-14268 GCA_949673415.1 Euphorbia schlechtendalii | reverse complement strand
TTCAATACTTTTGTAGAATTTTTTTTACATGTTGTAATCACTTTCTAATGCATTTTCATTACTTTTAAGATTATAATTGTTTGTTTATTGCTACGGAGATAAACTTTTGACATGTATTTGTGTTGCCCACCATACTTTCATTACAAAATTGACACATTTTGTTCTTTCTACCAGTTACATACCACTTATATACCAGTTTCTTACCAGATATCAAACAATTGAAAAAATATTTTCAAAAAAGTATATCACAATGGATGGCATTTCGAAGATAAAAATGAGACAAACAAAAGACTATAAAGCATCATATCAAAAAAATGAGCAGTTTAAGAGATAATAGCAAAATAAGATAAGAAAATTAAAAAATAAACGTAGAAGGTAGGGAGGGTGAACACAGAAACTTTGGAACGTATAGAAGTTAAATATGAAACTTAATTGATAAAATAAGTTAGGATACAAAACTTGGACTGAAATTATTACTATCTTTCAGGCCATTTATAAAACTTCCCCTTTAACTTATAGCATAGAATACACAAAACAAGGCTTAACTACTTTTTGAGCCATTTATTAGAGCTAGTTTATCTTTTTAATCTCTATGCTCTGCATATTATTCTATCATTGTGGTATTTATTCCGTTACCCAAATAATCTCTTTCTCAACGAATCCCCAACATGTCACTAGGATTCAAGTGGCAAATTAATAATTATGTCGATCATAATCAATATATAATAGAAAATTTCAACTGTTAAAAGGGACTAAATTATAAATAAAAATATTTTAATAAATTAAGAAAAAGAGGTCAGTTCTTAATCTTCTCTCTCGACATCTCTAATTTCCAAGCCAAACGTTATAAATCCCTAATCTGGGAATTTTCAAACATTCTTGACCAAGATCAAAGGGAAAGAGGAAGTCTATTAATTCGCTGTTGGGGTTCAATATTGCTGGTGTTGATCGACTTCTTTAAGGTTTCTACTTCTCAGTGTCTTATCTTCAGCAAATTCGAAGCTTCGTATACTGCAATTCAACTTCACTGCTCCACTTTCAGTAATCAGTCCTTAAATAAATTGCTTGCCTTCTATTACATGCACAATATAAAGATATTGATCCACACAATTATCCATTTACTAACTGTTGTGTTATATTCCTAATAAATCTAAACATTAGATTTTTCGCTTTTCTTTTAAGTGACAAAAAATATGTAAAAAAAGCAATTATCGGAGAGAGCTTGGGAAAATCTACATTTATTTCTTCATAGCAGACAAACTACATAAAGTTGCAAACATAGCATCGAACGATTCTTTGATCTTGGTCAAGAATGTTAGAAAATTTCCAGATTGGGGAAGGCTCGGAAAGAGGTCTAGAGAGAAGGGTTTAGAACTGACCTTTTTTCTTATTTTATTATAATATTTTTATTTACAATTTAATCCCTTTTACTTAATTATTGTCTATTAATAAGATGAATAGGATCCATTTAATTATTATTTTGCCACTTGAATTTTATGTGGCATGATCATTGTAGATTCATTAAAAGAGGGACCAAATAAATGGAAAATACAAGTAAATCTTTTATTTATGTAGAATATTTTTGTTTTTGCACAACTATAAAATATTTCACTTTCCCTTTTTTTAAGTTATTATTTTCTCTTTTACTGCCTTTTTTCTGCTTGGTTATATTAACTCTTAAACCATTTATATAGTCATTATACATGATATAATAGCTGTTATACCTGGCATAAGTATACCCGTTGTTATACCTATTATACAAGCTATTATATTCTTATATTTGAAGACAATGCTCAATTTTATACCAAAAATCATATAATGAATGTTATATCTGATAAAAGAGCTACCAGGTATTGGTATACTATAACAATTTTATTATATCACTTTAAAATTTTATAAGATTGGCTTCAATGGTAACCAATCTTCTGTTTCAGATACATAATATATTCATTTATTTTAATCTGTTAACTTGCTGATAGAAATAATCAAATCCTACTGTAACAGATGTTATACCTAGTATATTAAATATCATACCCAGTATAAAAACTATTATTCCTAGTATAAAGCTCATTTGAAAGTCACACAAAGTTACAATATCTTGAATTTCATGTAAGATAATATGTTTCATCTCATCTTTTCCCGCTTCAACCTTCCATGATTCATTCGTCAAAAGCTTTGGTCTGCAAAAGAATCAGCCATCTTTGGCTCAACATTCAGCGCAATATTGATAACCTCAACAATGCTAATACAGCTGTCCTCCTTTACTCTTGGAAACAAAGGTCAACCACTGAATATTATCGCATCTTCTACAGTCTCCGCAATAATCAATCTAATCTACAATTACCAATCAAACTATCTACTAACACAATAATTATAGAATAAAAAAACTTAGATCATATCACAACTACAAAACACACAATCCCAACTCCTCCATGGCTATCGAAACAAAGCAACGTGTCTCCTTCAAATCCCTTAACATTAGTTAAATGCTCATTAAAATCAATCCATTCGGTATCCTCACCTTGGGGTCTGATAATAAAATTAGATGAAAACATAAGAGAAAAAAAAATCAAAGAGAAACAATAAACTTGTTCTTTTAAATCGAAATTACAGCCAAAAAAGAGACATTAATTACCTTCAAACCAAAATGAGAAGGAGAAGCTAGAACAAAAACTTGATTCAAAAGATCAACGATTTTCCCATGAACTGAAAGTTTAGCCAGCAACTGACTGTCTACCTTGATGTGACCTAACACGGATCTTAAGTTTGCAAAATAGAGGACAAAATTGATGGAGGAGCCACTTGATTGTTTGGCCGTTGGATTTGTGACCTAGTTCACGATTCAATTGGAAGACACGAGAAGCAAGCATTGATTATTGACACAAGGATTCTCCATCCATGACCATCAACCTTGTTGTGAAAGGAGGAAGTCAAAGATGAGTGAAATGGATTAATGAATTGTAGAGAGAAGAGGACGATGTGTAGAGAATCTGTGAGCCGGGAAAGTGTTGGGCTTGATAGTTTGAGTGAACATACAAGTGGGCTCGTCTAACACAAAACCAATTGGCTTGTGTTAAGACCTAATCTACTCCGCTTATATGCTACTCATTATTCATGTTTATTACCAATGTGAGATAATCTCAACATCTTCAACATAATGTACACGGTGACGAGGTACGTGGGACGACTTAAAATTGTAATTAAGATATAAGGTGAAACTAAAAATTTGAATCTTGAAAAATGTGCTTTGTAAAAATGTGTGGTCGAATGACCTAAATATTTTTGTCTTTTTATGGCAAACCCATTAAAAGGTGGTTAGTTCCAAAAACCACCAATTGCATCACCAAGAAACATCTCTTTCAATCGTAGCCTTATCAATTAAATCTAAGTTGCAAAATTTCTTCTAGTTCAGTTGCTTAATTTCGTTATATGAAATTGAAATTGAAGTTAGAAATGAAGACGATTGAGATCTAGTAAATTTTGTAGGCTAAATTTTGAATTTCTTTGATATTAACTCTGTTTTGGGTACATAAATGATACTATTTCGTATATGGAACATGACGGCTATTTCTTCTTCCACCGAGGAGTCTTGAATATACTAATCCCCTAAATAGGTAGCCCGCCCGCACAAAATCACGGAAACGACCTCAGAAAAGAAAAGAGGAAGGAAAGTGCTCATAAGAAATCGAGAATAGTTGAAAGTGGATGAGAAAAAACAGATTCGATTCCAGTTGTTTATTTTCAGGGGAAGAAAACTCAATTGATTGATATTTTTTTTAATGATGATAGTGTTAATAGATCTTAAATGTTTGAATACTGGAGTAGTTTCTTAAAAAAAGCTATGAAATTACTTTCAATGCATTTTGGAATTCAATTGTTGTTATAGTTGGTAATGGACTTTTCCTGGTGTTACAGGTGTGAGTTGCTTTAACTGCATTCATACTTCCCAGAATATTCATGATTCCAGTTGTTTGTTTTGTTGTAAAAAAAATTATCTAGCAAACTAAAGAATAAAAAAAGAAAAAAAAATTATTAGGTTCATTTTTTTATTTTTTTATTTGATTTTTCAAACTTGACATGTGGCATAGTGTGTGTTATACCTCATCGGTTGAAAGTGGTTTAGAAAGACATGGGGAGTCCCGAGACACACTTTTTCGAAATTGAGATAACTGAGGGGAAGATTTCAAAATTTAGGGAAGCACGGACTTTTTTGGAACAATTTTGAGCACATTTTAATGCATTAAACCATTCTTATCGTATTTGTTAATCATGTTTGTTTATTATTAATAATACTTATCATATATATTTTCTTATTAAGTGAAATTACAAAAAAATAGAAAACTTACCTCTCAAAGAATTGCCCACTTTTATTGTGGTGCTCTCCGAATGGACCAATTCAAAACCAAATCAAAATTATTGTCTCATTTATTTTATATTGTTTGATTTGATAAAAAGAAAAGAAAGAAACAAGCAAAATAGCTAATTTAGTAAATTTTAAATTGATTAATCCACCTCTTACAGCTAAAATTCCAATTTTAAATTTCCATATTGTAAACCATATTAGAACAATATATTCTATGAAATTCATGTACAATCAAAAGTGATATATTGTTTCACAAAATTTCAATGCAATGTATTTATCTTGTGCATTTCAATGAATATCGAAAATGTCAATTTCAATGGATAACACGAATAAATATATAGTTTCTATTTTTTCATTAAGGAACAAAGACTTAGACCTTATTCTCTTCAACTTCTGAAACCTGAACTGAACTGAACTGAACTGAACTTAATGAACCTGAACTTAGTTGAACTTAATAATAAATATATTAATTATTAAAATAATAGTATAACCCAGTAAATATAAAATAAATAAATTATTAATAATCATTTACAAATAATATTATAACTACCAATATAAAATAATTAATAAAATAATTTTAATACCATTAATAATAAAAATTGTTATAATACGTGAATTCATTTAATTAAAATATTGTTATTCAAATAATAATTATTGTTACAATTACACGTGAACTAATTTTATTTATTATAATATATTATAGTTTGAATTCAAATTATTACTTATTATTGGATTACAAAAACGTAATAGTTGTTTTAATTAATAAATATTTTTATTTTATTTTCTCATATCACATTTTCTAATTAATTAATACTATGATTATAAATAAAAATATTATTATATTATGATTACATTAATACTATTATTATATCAATAACATTAGTAATTATCACTATTTAAAAATTATTTTTACTATATTTATAATCAATATTAACTACATTACATAATAATTATTTTTCTATATTAATACTTTTATCATTGTTCTTCTTTTTATCATTATTACTATTAATTTTTATTAAGATTAATTAGAACAACCATTATTAAAATTTATGGATCTGAACTGAACTTAATAGACCTTAACTAAACTGAACTTAATGGGCATGAACTGAACTTGACTTAACTTAACTGAACTAAACCAAATTGAAGGTGAAGAGAATGAGACCTTAAAATAAATAAATAAATTATTCAAAATTGGCTCGAGCAATAAAAATTTTCAAGCCGCTAGTTGAATGAAATTAATAAAAATTTAATTGGAATATAATCCAATGATCTTGAACCCACAATCATGTGAAAAATATTTTTAAAAATAAAACGGTGCTTATTAGTAAGCATGTCATTTTAGCATCATTATAACTATAATTTTCACAAGTAATTATAGCATCCACGAAATTTTCTAAAAAACAAAAATGGTTTCTATCTATTCTGGACAGGAAAATGTTGTTTTCTAAAACTAAATATGAAACACAAGATAAACAAAGGATAAAATACTTGTTAATCTTTCACACTAGGTATCTAGATTTATCTCCTTTAAACAAGTTCGTTCTAGATCAGCAACAATGATTAATTTATAACGTATGCAGGAACTCTTATGATTAAGAATCGAAAATGTTGGTTGAGATAAAAAAAAATTGCAAAGTTTATTTTTTTTCTTGTTATTTAGTATGTCTTGTCATATGACATGTTTGTTTAGTCTAAAAGAAAGTTTAGTCTGGTTGCGATTTGTTGTATTTTATCCAGGGTTTTCACTCCGATTTTATGTTTAAAGTAATTTTCGAATAGTCTATGTTAACCGTCTGCGAATCACGTTAACAGTTATTAGCTAGGGCAGTGGATTATTTGACATGTCGGGGAATTTAACTTCATGTTAATCAACCTTTGATTAGAATGTAATTATCTCTGATTTGATATTATAGATTATATTTTTCTATTGAAAAAACCTAATCAATGCATACAACTACAAGTTAATTAATCAAGTAATATGTCAATATCAGTATTTCTAAATGCTCGTTTATTCACTTCAAAGATATAGTATAATTAATCACTAGTCTTGTTCTAGTGGTCACTGACCACCATCCTTGAAATTTTCAAAAAATGTGAGAATACGAGTTCAGATCCACAATCAATAAATTTAATAAAAATGTCTCGTATTTGTAAAATAATATTAATGATACAGTATAATTACTGTTATAGAATAGGGTCGATAGATATAATTGTTTTTCAATAAACGTTTAAACTTGAAAGTGTTGGAAATAAAGTATAACGGTAAGAATATCATAGCTATAAGAAGAGAAGCATAATGAGAATATGAAAGAGATTTTATTTCTTATCTCTGAGATGTATTGAATAAGAAAAATTGAATCTTATTTATAGGAAAACTCAATAGCACAAACAGTAAATAATAAAAAAACATAATACATCAAATATTAATGATGTAGACCCTGCATCATAATGTTGCATAGTAGCTGCATAGTGTTTGGCGGCTACCGATGCATCAACTTTTCAACAATCCCCCTTTGATGCGTAAATTTTGCGAATGGGATACTGCCTCATTAAAAACCTTACCAAGGAAAAACCTAATGGGACAAAAACCTTAGTTAAGGGAAAAAGAGTACAGTGTTTAATTCCCCTGCTCGCAAGTTAACTGAAGATCCTTAAGACGACGCATTCCAATGCTATAAACTAGTTTCTTGAAAGTTGAAGACGGTAAAGCATTGGTAAATAAACCTGCTAAATTGTTGCAAGAGCGGATTTGTTGAATACCGATTTCACCATTCTTTTCAAGATCATGAGTGAATAAAATTTTTGGTGAAATATGCTTTGTTCTGTCTCCTTTAATGTATCCTTCCTTTAACTGGGCAATACAAGCAACATTGTCTTCATATATTGTTGTCGGATCTTATTGAGTTGTTACTTTTCCACATGCTTCTCGAATATGCTTGATTAATTATCTCAGCCATACACATTCACGACTAGCTTCAAAATTGCTATTAATTTTGCATGATTTGAGGAAGTAACCATAATAGTTTGCTTTGTAGATCACCAAGATATAGGTGTTCCTCCATATGTGAATAAGTAGCCTGTTTGAGTTCGAGCTTTGTGCAGATCAGACAAATAACTGGCATCTGCATATCCGATTAATTCTGGCTTGGGTTCATATGAGTAAAATAAACCCAAATCAATAGTTCCACGAAGATAGCGCCTTATATGTTTAATTCCATTCCAATGTCTTCGTGTAGGTGCGACACTATATCTTGATAAGAAGTTCACAGAAAATGCAATATATGGCATTGTATTATTAGCAAGATACATTAAAGCACCTATTGCGCTAAGATATGGTACTTCAGGACCAAGAACCTCTTCATTATTTTATCTAGGATGAAAAATATCCTTTTTCACATCAAGTGATCGTACAACCATTTGGTTGCTTAAAGCATGTGCTTTGTCCATATTAATATGTTTTAGAATCTTTTATGTATAATTTGATTGATGCACCAAAAACCTCTTTTCTAGGTGCTCAATTTGTAAACCAAGACACAATTTTATCTTTCCCAGATCTTTCATCTCAAATTCTTTCTTTAAAGAATCAACTGCTCTTGGAATCTCTTCTGGAGTTCCAATGATATTTAAGTCATCAACATATATTGAGATGATAATAAAATTGGATCCCGATCTTTTTATAAAAACACAAGGACAAATTGGATCATGTTTATAACCATCTTTCAATAAATATTCACTTAGTCGATTATACCACATGCGACCAGATTATTTTAATCCATACAATGATCTTTGCAACTTAATCGAGTAAAGTTCAGTTTGTCACATTTTTCTGGCAATTTTTTAATCCTTCAGGGATTTTCATATAAATATCATTATCAAGTGAACCATAGAGATAAGCTGTAAAACATCTATTAAGTGCATTTGTAAATTTTCTTGCACTGCCAAACCAATAAGATATCTAAAAGTTATTGCATCCACCACTGAAGAATATGTTTCTTCATAATCAATCTCAGGTATTTGGGAAAAGCCTAGGTCTTTGGGAAAAACCTTGTGCAATCAATCTAGCTTTATATCTTACTATTTCATTTTTTCTCATTTCTCTTTCTTACAAAAACCCATTTATAACCAACAGGTTTTACATCTTGTGGTGTTTGAACTACAGGTCCAAACACATTTCGTTTTTCAAGAGAATTCAACTCTGCTTGAATTGTTTCTTTCCATTTTTGCCAATCATTTCTATTTTGACATTCTTGAATAGATTGTGGTTCATGATCTATATTCTCATTTTCAATATTTACTGCCACATTATAGGCAAAAACATGGTCTACAATCATTTTATCTCTATTCCATCTTTTCTCATTATTAATATAATTTATTTGAATCTCTTCATTTTCAACAACTTCAGGTGTTTGTACTTCAGATGCTTGCACTTCTTCCGGAAGTGTATATACAATTATATCCTCAACAAGAGTATCTTCATTATCAATAAATCTCCTTTTTCTAGGATTTTTATTCTTTGAACCAATAGGTCGTCCATGCTTCAAGCGTGTCAGAGATTATTAGCAGGTTGTTCTTCAGGAACTTCAATACGAATTGACGCATTTACTGCCGGTATATGTGATTTCGTTACTCGTTTAGGATTAGCAAGTGCATCGGGTAGCCGATTTGCTAAATTTTGAAGATGAATTATTCTTTAATCTTCAAGTTCAGAATCATTTGATTTAAGATCCATATGAGAAAGTGACGGAACACTCCATATTAATTTCTTTTCCAAAATTATATTTGTATTCTCTCCCCCTATTTTTTAGAAAGTACTTTCATCAAAATGACAATCTGCAAAGCGTGCAGTAAACATATTTCCAGTTAATGACTCAAGATATTTAAATATTGAAGGAGATTCATAGCCAACATAAATTCCTAATCTCCTTTGAGGACCCATTTTAGTCCTTTGTGGTGGAGTAATTGGTACATATACCGCACAGCCAAAAACTCTAAGATGAGAAATATTAGGCTCATGACCAAAAGCTAATTGTAGGGGAGAATAATCATGATAGCTTGTTGGTCTCAAAAAAATAAGCGATGCTGCATGCAATATTGCATATCCCCATACTATACTAGGGAGATTTGTTCGCATAATTAATAGTCGTGCAATTAATTACAAACGCTTAATAAATGATTCTGCTAGACCATTTTGTGTATGAACATATGCTACAGGATGTTCAACTTTTATCCCAATTTGTAAACTAATCATTAAAAGTATGGAATGTAATTCTCCAGCAATCATGTGACATCACATTATAGATTAACTAGTCTACATGTATCACATTCTAAGAATAGAAATCAATTCCAACCTTACTTTTGGAAGGTTTTATTTTCAATTTTCATTTACGAACAAGAAGCATAGAAAAATTTATTATGTTGAATAAACTTATGGTTTTTCAACGGATGCCCATGTGCATTTTCAATAATTTTTCTCATCATTATCAAACTAGGATGACCAAGTCGTTCATGCCAAATTTTATATGTATCTGAAACTATAAACTTCTGGTTTATAGTCAAATTTACCTCAATCATATTAATAGACGTGTAGTACAAACCAGATGAAAGAGTATAAAATTTTTCAAGTATACATTTCTCACTTGAAATAATTTTTGTAATATGAAGACATTTTTTGTTGTCTTCCTTCTCGGTTTCAATATGATATCCATTGCGAATATCTTTAAAACTTAATAAATTTCGGTGAGAATTTGGGGAAAATAATGCTTTATTTACAATAAGTTTTGTTCCCCTTTGCAACATAATATTAGCTCTTCCAGAGCCTTCAACCATTTTTGTTTTACCCGATATTATGGTAACAATTGTTTCACCCGTTTTAGAGTGGAAAAATATTTCGCCTCTTTGAGCATTTAATAAATTATCAACTCTTCTAGAGCCTGTATTATATTCATAATATAAGATATAATGGTAACTTTTGTATTACCCACACTAGTAGGAAAATATTCAACTTCTTTGAGCTTTTAACAATAGTTATCCCCTTAATTAATATTTGGCTCTTCTGGAGCATTCAACAAAAGTATTCAACTTCTTTTAGCTTTTAACAATTGTTATCCCCTTAATACATTAATACTTGGCTGTTCTGGAGCATTCAACACTCTGTGTGTTATCAATATAATGATAACACTCATTTCCAGACTATGACATTTGATCTATTATCATTGATATCAATTGATACTAGGAAATATTTAATTTCCTTGATATTCCACTTCTAGTGGTCATTATCATCGTTAATTTGACTTCACTTCAAGTGAAAATTGCTAGCTCATTCATATAAAATTGACTGTTATCATAAATATTATTATAATTTAACAAAAATCTGCAGGATCTTTAATAGTCGACTATTTATATAATATAACAAATATATTAAAGTAAGCAATAATAAAATTAACAAGTAAAAATAAAAATGTTAGCAGTTAGTTACACTAGTAGAGAAGTGGCCTATTACGTCACACAATTCCCGTCGATTATGAATGGAGTTGACGTCGAAAGAACACTGAATTGGAGTTAAAAATGCGTGGAGGGTAATCCCGTCAGTTATTAATATAAACCGATGGGATTTCTATAGTAATCCCGTCGGTCTTAAATATAATAACTGACGGGATTGTAATTTGAGCAATACCATCGGTTATTATTATATTAACCGATGGTATTACTCAATTATATTACTTAAAGCTAATCACTTTTTCTTTCCTATAACGCGACTTCACTGTCGATCTCCATATACCACTACAAAGAATCCGTCATTCTTCAATCTCGCCATCGATTCTGCCACCATCAAACCGTTCATCGTTCTTCAATCTCGCCATCGACTCTTCAAAGGTCTTACTTTCTCAAAAAAAATTTCTCCCGCCTTTGTAAACCCCACGCACAGTGTTGCCGTCTTTGCTTCGCTGTTTTCTAGTCGTCGTTCTCTAATTAGTCTTGTCGCCGTCTCTCGCCTCATTCCTCATCAACTTTCGTTAGGTAAGAACTTGTGTTGAGTATTGAATTTTAGAGTTTCTGATCAGTTTATCTTTGGGTATTGAATTTTTAGGGTTTCTGATCAGTTTGTCTTTGGGTATTTTCTTTGGTTATTGTTAAATAGAATTAGTCAAATGGTGATTCTTTCTTCCCACCTGTCTATTTACTTGTATGGTGCTCTGGATTGCCTTGTGCGATTAACTTTGTAAATTCGTATGACATTTCTGATGTAGACTCTGCTTGTTGAGCACAAATTTGGTTGTGTTTCTTGGCTTGCTTAAATCATCACTTTTGTCTAAGTAAATTACGAGTTATGCTGCTTTGACTTAAACTAAAGGTGCTTGATTCTTTAGACTATAGTAAGGGCTAGGTCAGTTATTATTAGTACTCTATGGGTGTGTTTGGATTTATATGTTTTCTAAAAATATGACTTGTAGCATTATCCAATATTCATGAGAGTCATTGTGCTTTTATTTTAATATGATGTTTTACTAGCTAATTGATGTTTTGCTAGCTAATTTATATGTTTTCGTGATAATGGGTTGTTGGGTATTGATTGGTTTGCTTTGTTTTTGGTTTTTGAGTTGTGTAATTGAAGGTTACTCAGTGACTAATTTGCCTGGCCAGCCCAAAGTTAGGTTCATGCAGTTTTTAGGTTTGATATCAAAAATGGAATAAGCTTGTTTTATTACTTTTTTTTGAAAACCCCTCGGAGGAACGATGTGTTCCTCCAAAGGAAAAAAGGTTGGGATGGATGAAGCTTGTTTTATTACTTTGCTGAGGCTCATATGATCCTCTTCATATGCCCTTTGCTCTTTGGCTCTATGGAGATTTTTATTTCTTCTTCTTTTTGTTCCTTTTTGGGTATTATTTCAATGTCTTTTCTTGATAGTGGAGTTGTTCTGTTATGTTTTTTACTCTATTTCTTATTTTAGTTGTTATCCTCGTTCTAATGTTTCCTTTTTTTTCTACTTTTTCCAATAAGCTTCCAAATATTACTATCAGCTTCCTTTTCCATCTTTCAGTGTAGTGGGTTGTTCAAAATTAATACTTCTGTGTTTTTTTACTTGTAGCATTCAAATGTGGGTTAATAAATGTTAAAGTAGTTCTTCATTCTTTTGTTAGTGTAAAAAAATTAAATCTTTGAAAGTAAGTTGAATCTTTCAAATTTTCCTATAGCAGCACTACTAACAAAAGTCTACAACTTTTCATCTGCTTTTGGTGAAAACTGAAAAGGGAAGGATTCTTATAATACCCAATACAAAATCCTTGGCTGCAAAGTCATCAAATTTGTCTTTGATGAACATGATTTGCCATTTGTCAACTACTGATTGAATATGAGATTTCATGTTTAGGACCTGGTTGTTCCTTAATTGGAGGAGGTGCCTTCACAGAGTTAGGTCCATTTTTTCCTACAGGCGATGGCTGAGGCCTTCGTAGAAATAATATGTCCTGGAACAAAGGTTATATCATTTAATTATTCAAAATTTATATAATATTACTACATATTTACTCAATTTGCACTTCAAAAACAAAATTTAAATTCATTTACAGTATCAAACCTCCTCTTTGTTGAATCCCCTGCTGGAGTTGGATGGTCTTGCTCTAATACTACTTCTGATTACACCACCGGAGATGCCAAAACTGGTATTTATCAAACATATTTAACTGTGTCATTAGTACAAGTAACTACAATTATGCAATGGCTTTCGTCTTTTCGCCATTCCATGTTCATATATTGTTCGTCATTCCTTGCAGTTGAAGATATGCATATATTCTTAATGAATTGGTATAAGGGCATTATATGTGCAATTTCAATTTCCTTAATTTGTCCATGCAATTGTCACAATGTCATGTAGGGCATTATATACCACAGTTGGCTGAAGTTCTATTGGAACATAACGCACATTCTACCGGTTTCAAGTTCAATCTCAAAGGGATCGTTGTAAGAATACCAAGCCATGTTCATTACTGCGATACTGACGGTAATGGGAGCGATGCTGACATTTGCAATTGTGAAGGGAGCCGTCGAGAGCATTGCATGTATTTATGAATAGGAGTGCTTTATTGTTAATTTTATTATATTTGACTTGAAATTGTAGTGGATATATAACATATTCCATTTCTAATATCAAATGAGAGAACTTATTAGTTCTCATGAAATTATTCTTCCAGTATTAGATTCTTGTTTATATTTCTTGTTTTGCATTGTTTATAATTGTGATGATTCCAATGTCGATAGTTTTTTTTATTAAAATTTGAGAGTAATTATATTTTAATAGGTTGAATATACATATTTATGTAATAAAAAGCATAAATTTTTAAAAAACATTAAATGAAATCGCGTCGGTTTGTCTAAGAATCGACACGAAATCAGTATAAGCGTTGAAATAGTTATCACAATGGCGTCGGTTGGAATAAAAACCGACGCTAATACTTAACAATAATGTCGGTTTTCAAACTGACGCCAGAACTTAAAAAATAATGGCGTCGTGGGCTGTGGCGTCCATTCAAAATCGACGCCATTGTTAATATTGAACCGACGCCAATGACCATTTTTCTACTAGTGTTAGAATTTTTTTTTTTTCATTGTAGTCATTTTTCTATTGGTGTTGGGTATCACATGCCCAATTTCAATTTCCACTTCAGATGGTTATTTAATTATATTAATGACTACAAATTTATCATTATATAAAATTTCCATAATAATATAATATTCACTTCAGGGAATATATCAAATTCACTTCAGGGAATATATTTGATTTGATAAAACATGTCCATTGCTTTTTAACAAAGCCTTTTTTCATTAAACTGTTACACTTCTGGTGGCTATAATTATTTTTCCACTTCTGGTGGGAATTATTATTTTTCCACTTCTGGTGGGAATTATT
>CATIWQ010273195.1:0-12838 GCA_949673415.1 Euphorbia schlechtendalii | reverse complement strand
TAGTATATTTTTATTTTGTTTTTAAGTATTAGAATAATTTTCATATAAAAGAAAATAATTATTTTTGGATTTTTACATATCGCGATCACGACATGTATCGCATTCGTGATCATAGTGGTATGAACTCTCTATTTCTATTTCAAAGAAAGTCACGCTTGCGACTTGACTTCGTGGTCGCAACCTGTGCGATCTGTGCAGCAATTTTTGCTATAACAGCTATATTCTAACGGTTATAATTATAATATATCAATTGGAAAGGTAATACTTATCTTATTTATATATATAACCTCTTTTCCTAGTTTGTTTTCACCAAAACTCTTTTTCATTATCTCAATCCTTTGCAAAAACAAAATTTTCTGTTCTTCCAAATCTGTGTTTCAAAGTTCTTGAATTTCAATCTAATGGTACCGAAGAAATCAACATCATCAAAGAGGAAAAGCAAATTGGTGAATTAACAAAATGAATTTGGTTGTCCCTTTCCAATCTATAGTGAAGAATTTGAACGATACTTGAGAATCAGAAACTTTGATTTTCATGGTACACTTTTCTACGATCCTACTTTTGCTATTGATGCTGGGATTCATGCAGAAGTAGAGGGGTATTTCTCGCTGTTTGGATTGGGGAAATTTGTGAATATGCGATTTCCTTTTATCGAGGAATGGTCATTGAATTCTTGGTTACTGTTGCTAAAGATGGAAATTATATGAAGAGGAAGTTCAAGAATGGAGGAGAATAATATAAGTTCACTATGTTAGATTTAATTAAGTGGTTTAGTTTGGGTGAAAATTTTGATGAGATTGAGAAAGATGAAGATTACGAATTAACGGATGTTTGGACTGAGTTAACGGGATTGGATCGATACGATGTCAAGAACTCATCCAATAAGAACATCCGAAGTAATTACTTACTCTACCTTCATAAGTTTATTTCTCAAAGTCTTTTCTTTCGACACGAAACAACTAAAGTGTCAATGAAAGACTTGGAAATATTAGAGTGTGCAGTTTCTCAGTTTCAACCAGAGTTTGCGATGTATATTTTGGAGTCCATCACTAGTCTAACTACACATCGAAAAGCTAGAGTTGGAGGTGTAAATACAATTTGTGGGATAATTTTGGGAGCAAAGAATCAATTACCGTACCAATATAATCCAAGGGAGAAATTTAACTTTATGGGAGGAATTTATATGAAGAGAGCGGGATTGGTAAAAGAAGAAGGAAAATTCACCGCAGAGCAACACATGAAACGACTTTTCTAAATCTAGTGTAAACGAATTATGACACTTATAAGAACCTAGATAACAATATTTCTATGCTTAGTACCGGTCGCTCACACATAGCCATACTTAGCAAGTTACAACTCCAAAAATGTTGGCTCACTAAACAGCATTATAATCACAGATCTAGTGACTATACACAATCTTGTTAACCTCGAAATCACTCTTAAAGTCAAATCAAAAGCATATAACTTGATTAATATAAATGATGCAAGACAAAATACTCATTATGACACATAGACATATCATAAATTTTAAAATAGAAAGTATAAGTAGAAAACAAAGTAAAGTTATAAGGTATGTAAGTGAAAGCTAAAGTTGATCAAACCGTATCCACTCTTTAATAGGAGTCGTCAAATCCCGCAATTCCTACGTCTACTTTGAATTTGGTTTCGACTCGTACAAAACCTTCGCTAGGATGCTATTCTTTATGAATATCGAACAAATAAATGTTGAGGAACAGAAACTTTTATTGATAATTGCTTTACAATTACACTCATACAATAATTGCTCAAATTTGTGAAGAAATCTAGTGATCGAAATAAGAATCGAATCACTTAAACATTTTTCCCACTAACACTTTGAACTAACGAAATCTATATATTTTCACTCTCTATCTATACATACACGCTACTATACATTGCCTACCATGCATCTCTACAAATTTGGTGTGATTTGAACCCTATTTATAGAGTGAGAAGGGTTGCGTCTATCCAAATAAAGAGTGATGTCCATTGGCGAAGGGTTGCATCAATTCAATATGATTGGATGCAAAGATTCATCCTCATCCATAATGGAAAGGCACCTTTTCATGATTGGTTGACTTCCAAGAGGTGTCGTTTCATCTAGTGGTTGATGGCGGTTGATTGTTTTTATCAGGCGCTTGGTAGTTGAGAAGAGTTGACCAATAATCGTCACAAGTCGTGACCGCAATTCACATGTCGCGATCGTGACTATTGGTTAGAAACTTTCTGCTTATGAAGAGAGACAAGTAGCGATCGCGAATGGGTGTCACGATCGTGAATAATGCTATTTCTTTATGTTTCTTCTTGCAACTTTGCCGATTTTTAACAGCTTTGATCCTGAGCCATTTCCCTATATTCCACACATCTTTTTGCACCTTTTTCACTCTTTTTTCATAGAATTCCATCTTTGATAATTTCACTCCCAAGATTCACCTAGTTTCTACACTTGCATAAAAAACAACTACATACCACGTGAAATCATTTATATGAAGTATAAAATGACTTTAAACCATATCATTTTATGATTGAAAATATCATGATAATGAGTGTAATTATACATTTATCAGTACCACCTTCAGCTCGTGAGATCGGCTACTTGGATCTAATCCAAGGGGTACGCCTACACATGCTAGTCTGTCCACTTCATTAATATCCAGTCTCAATGAAACTATGACTAGGGATATTTAGACTATTCGTAGTAACACGTATGTGTAGTTTTCCCTCCACATAGCTCCCACTATGTCCTCGCACTTTTACACTATGAAGTAGTCACAAACTTTGTTTTATCAATGCACATATACATAATACTATACATATATGATACCAGCGAGATACATAAACAAATTGAAAACAATGATAAGCAACAATGATGCCTTAATTATTATTATTATTATTATTATTATTATTATTATTATTATTATTAATCCGAAACAGTTTGTACTTTATAACTAATTAAGATATATCACCCTAATTGTCTTTAGGGCATACATCATGTCTAACAAATAGAAAGTACCTTCCTTTTTAACTACCTCTCAAACATAGTTTAGGTACCATTCCTAAACCATCACTCAGATTTCTTAAGAGAAAATACGAACAAAGGATTTCAACTTATAAAAATGTTGAATCCTTTACAATGTTAAATCTTAATTGCTATCTCTCTATTACAAACAGATTTGAACAATTTGCATTTGCTTGATTGCTTGAGTTAGAATTTCTATAGTCTAGAATTGATTGAATAGAGTTTTAGCTCTTGAAGAAATTTGAGGTGATTCACCAAGTTTGAACTTTTGCTTTAGTCTTCTATTTATAGTTGAAGGTCTTGGAAGTAGCCATTGCAAACTTCTCATCCTGATAGCTTACTCAATTTCTCTTCTCTTCAAATCTTTTGAATTTACCTATTTGAAATAAATTCCAAGACGTTTAGAGACAGTGATTTTGAATTTTGAGGTGTGATATTAATCCGTTAATTCAATGAGTCAAAAACTCATTTATCTTCAAGCAATCCGTTCTGATAGAGAGGGGCACGAGATACAACGTGGATTTCTGTGAATGGTTAACTTACTGACATTGTATAGTTGCACGGAGACAATAAGAAGCGGTGCATGTCAGAGGATTCCTTTTGTCTTGCACTTTAGAGAGGATTCCCCGACATTCGGTTCTGACACCTTTTGTTTGTGAGAACCACTTAAATATCATCATTCATTTCAACTCCTTTTCTCCTGAAAAGCATCAAAGAGAATATTATGTCTCTCACAGAAACCGTTAAATGTATATGTGTCTAATATTTCTCCAAGTGTCAAAACTACTCAACTTTTATAAATAAAAGCTAACTCAGCTTCGCTTAATATATATCTTTATAAACTATGTAATATTAGGCTAACTCAGCTTTCTTACTATAAGCCATAACTTAATTAATCACTCAGTAAACTAAGTTACTTTCCCTTAAACAAACTCAAGTAAACTTGATTAATAAAGAGTCTACATAGAAATCAATTAATTTCACTATTCTAGTCAGTTTGTTATTTCCAAAATGTTTTAAGTACTATGAAGTACTATTAACTTGGGTTCAACATGTAGAATTGAAAATTCCCAATCACTTACTTCGGGAGTCGGCTTTGTTATCGAAAGCTACGTGGGACCCTCTAATTGCAAAATTCAAGAATTAGTTGTTGAATTGGAAAGGATGGTATCTTTCATAAGCGGGTCGTTTAATTTTATTAAAATCAGTACTTTCCTTGCTCCCAATTTATCTAATTTCAATTTATAAAATGCTGATATCCGCTAATGCAAAATTGACTAGTTTAATGAGGAATTTTTTATGACGTGGTGATTTGAGTGTGAATGGTATGTGTAAAGTTAGTTGAGCAACCATTAAATTACCATTACGGCTTGGGGGATTATATATACAGGAGTTTTCTATTGTAAATTGTAGCCTTCTCTTGAAGTGGATTTGGAAAGTGAGGCAAACAAATTTAGGATTCCTTTGGTTCACTTATTGTGTAGCAAGTTAGGGTTTTAACTCATGGGCGGATATCATGCATCCCAATTGCACAAGTTTATCTCCAATTTGGAAAAATATCGTATTGTGTTGCATTAGAAATCAAACATTCTGAGATTTATTCACCTCTAATTACCGAGTATCTATTGGTGATAGGACCTCGGCATCTTTTTAGCATGATAACTGGATAGCGAACATGCATCTTGCATCTCTTTTTCCTAACCTGTATTTTCTCTACAATAGGAAACGTGCAACTATCACAGAGGGCTTCTCTTTGGTATTCAGCAATGCCCAATTTTCACAACCATTTTGGAAACATAACCTAAGAATTACTCATCATGATAGCTGCTTGCAACTACGGGACTGGATTGCGAAAACAGTGCCAAGCAAATTCCAACCTTCAATGTGGACTATTTCTACTGCCGATGCTACGCCTTACTTCGAGGCATACCGTGATTCATTCATTTAGGATTTTGGAGAGTGAAAACTATATATACATATATATATATATATGTATGTGTGTGTGTGTGTGTATATATATATATATATATGTATGTATGTATGTATGTATGTATGTGTATATGTATATATGTATGTATATGTGTGTGTGTATATATATATATATGTGTGTGTGTGTGTGTGTGTATATATATATATATATTGTAAAATACGATTCTATTGTTGTCTCATTCTTCTTAATGTTTAATATATAAGAATGATATTTGCAATTTCTTCTAAGTTCCAGATATTTGAACATGAGTCATTTTCACCCAGATAATCTAACAAACTGTCAACGACATCCATCTTATTACGATAGCCTAAATCATTAATCATGAACTCGTGAATTTCTTTTTCAGGAGTTGTATGTTCATCCAAATTTTCAGAAACCTCATCCATCAAAAGAATTTTGCGATGTCGAAAACACCTTACTATCATCTCTTGTTTGATATTGAGAAAATTCTATAAATTAATAAATATTATTTTATCGATTAATCCGATCTCAACTGGATTAATTTATAAAAGTTGTATTGTATTAAAACGTTGACTTATATAAACAGATTAGAAGATCTACCATAAAGTTTTCCAATATCACCCGCTGACTTTATGTGATTGCTGTAGCGTTATATTTTTTTTAATGAATTAATGAAATTGATATGGGATAAAACCATACAACTGGGTAAAAAGTTGGGTAACAACATTACTCGTGCTAATTGATTCGGTGGCTTGCGAACCAGAAAGAAGTTAAAAAAAATTTCGAGTTTCAATTGAATTGAATTGAATTCATGTAACGTCACAAAAGACCATATTACCATTATACTGTTTCAAATTTCAATTAACTTAGTACATTCGGTATCCATTATCAAAACATTCCCGAGGGCATTTTAGTCGTATTGGATGTGCAGGTCTCTCTCTCTCTCTCGGGAAATTATATACGAGTCTTGGTAGTCTAACTCAAAAAAAACACCTTCATAAATAAGTAGCCACGCCGGTCAAATTAGTTTCTTGTTCATTTTATCAAATATAATTTTCTCAAAACTTCCCTGTATTTTCTTCAACACCATAAGTTACCCGATAGATTGTCGGTCTTTGTTCGTTGATCCCCAGTTCCTGTTGATCGTGCGCGTCTCCATCTTTTTCTCCGGCAAAATTTCAGTTCGTAAAATGAATATGAGAAAGTATTGATAAATCAAACCTAAAACTCCAAAAATTATTAATTTGTATTGTAAAGTTGATTAAACATGGGTTTTCCTCAATTGCATTAGGTGATGAAAAAACAAGATACGAATTATCAATCTGTCAGCGATTAATTAGATTCACCTCTCAAAAACTCTTTAAAACAGATAACAGAGGGAAAACCAGTGTCACCACTCATGAGACTTCAATCGCTCAACGGAAATAGGAGAAAAAGACAGGCAATTAGATCAACAAGCAACAACTTATAACAGAGGGAAAACTACTGTCACCACTCAAGAGACTTCAAAATGAGACGAGGAATGAGAATGGACGACATAGGCAGGCGATCCACGGCAGAACTGAAACCGGAAATTGATCGGAGAACAGAATGGCGAGATTAGCAGTGATGAGTTTTTGAACCGCACTATTAATATTGATTTCGCGTTGCGCCAAAGCAAATAAGGAAACAACCATTCGAGCAGGGAGCAATTTCAAGAACAAGTAAACATAGTTACACCAAGCAAGGTAACTTTCGATACCTTCTTTCATATATCTACGTTTTCCCGTTTATGCAGATCATAGATTACTTCTTCTGCATGCACGTTGCAATATTATGTTTTCACTATGATATTTTCGTTCATACATTTTTTTTTGTTGCCTGAGATGATACCCTAGCTGGTGATTATGTTATAAAAAATTAATTTATATGCTCGATTCCATTAGGAATTTTGAATTTTTTGTTTGTGTTTGGATTGTTTACTTACCTATTGAGAATGTCAGTGTTCAATTGCTTTGATCAATTTTTTGTTTGTCCTTGGAACTAGATAGTTGATCGATTTGAAATTGATTGGATGATTAGTAGAGCATGTATTCAGGTTGTTTCTACTCACCTTATAACCTGAAAGATGATCTATTTACAACAGCAAGAGGCATGCTATATATTCGTACACATTTTTTTATTATACGTTGAGGAGTTGGTTGTTAAATTTACAAGATGGCTACTCTTAGCTATTAAGCCCAATTTGATAAGGTGGATACCACTGGATAGGGTATTTTTAATTTGTATTGATGAAGTAAGGCTTTACAATTTTAATTTGTATTTCTAAACTACAAAAGAGTCGGTTTAAAGGTAAATTTTGTGTGGTTCTATTAAATGGAATCTTCAATATCAAATATATTATCTCGCATGGATTTTCATGAAAAAACTTTAATCCAATATTTTCTTGATTTTTAGATAGTCATGCAGTGATCTTAAACCATTGTCAGCTGTAATGATTAGCCCCTATTTGTGGTTTATTCTCTTTTTTTATTCTTTATGTGATTGGAGGGTATTAGCTTTCTCAAAAATTGTGGTATTCAAGTGCAGCTTGTTCTGTCAATCTATGGTGATTACATGGAGCTGATGTTACTGTTACAACTATTTTCGAAACTTACAGAATAAGGTTTGGTTGTATAGAAATAGAATATAAAGAACAGTGAGAAAATATTTATCACTTATCAGGTTTGTATCTTATATGTCAGTATGACACTATATTCTGAGAAGCTTCATAATTGCATTATTTTCTGGCATTTTCCATTGTTCCCAATGCATTGCCTTTGTATTGTTAGACGTTAATATTACAAAAGATGCTGGAAACGTTAAGTTTACCACAGTTTGTTACATTTTTTTCTTCATGCTCACAGGATCAAAGAGAAGAAGTTGTACAAGCATGGTACATAGATGATAGTGATGAGGACCAGAGACAGCCTAGACCAACTTGCTGGTACACATAAGTACACAACGTACTAAATTTATAAAACCTTGAAGATCTTGAAAAAATTAACTTACCTTGTTAAACAATTGTTGCCTTGTAGAGCTTGGGTTACTCAGTTGGAGACTAGATGCTGACAATTTTGAAACAAATCAAGAGTTGAAGATCCGAGAAGAACGTGGATATTACATGGTTTGTTGCAACAATCATTTCTTTATTTTTTAAATTTAAATTCATAATAATGTTATCTCGTTGGTTCTTTGGTTAGAGTTGGTTATTTGTTCGATTCCAACACCAATTTATTTATGTTTAATCAGAATGCCATTATGGATAACACTACTACAATAAGTTAGTTTCATATGCTGTTTTCTCTTTGATTAATTTATATATATATATATGAGAAAAAGCTTATTATAGCTAGAACAAGTAAGTTTATTGGTGATTCTCAGGCCTTTCAGAATAATGTTAAATAAAGTAGGTTCAACTTTTTGATTTTTTTTTGGCTTTATTAGAGTCAGATTGTTTGGGTTTGACAAATAGTTGGTGTTCACTGAACATACTTGTTTTTAGGACTTTTGTGAAGTTTGCCCTGAGAAGCTTCCAAATTATGAAGAAAAAATTAAAAAACTTCTTTGAAGAACATCTTCACACTCAAGAGGAGATACATTACTGTGTATCTGGAAGTGGTAAAGCATTATTTCTCTGTATTTGATTTGTTGTTGTATATGTATACTTGTCTGTTCAATAGTTTTAGTGATCTCTCGTTTTTAAAGGCTATTTTGATGTGAGGGATCATGATTATCGCAGGATTCGTGTTTGGGTGAAGAAAGGGGGATAGATACAAATAACTACATCAAGGTATATGAAATTTTTTTTGTGGCGTTTATTAGTCATGAGGGAAATATGTAGAAGTGATCAAGTCCTTTTCTCCACTCATCTATCCGTTAACCTCGAAAGATAATTAAGCATATGTTGATAATAGCTGTTACGTGGAGCCATGGGCCCATGGTTACCAAATGCCATGGGCCGATGGTTGAGCTCTTACCACTAGCCCACTAGAAATTAAGATCACTTACATTAACCTATGATAGTATGATCAATGATATGATCTCCCTGTCCAATGCCATGTATTAGGCATGTAAGCTACCAATCTCCTGAGAATGTCATGCTAAATATGCATGGTCCTTTCTAATATTGCCACTAGCATCATCGCCAACAGTACACAACACATAATTACAAACAACTTCCCTGTGTTACTGGGTTCAGTAAATTTCACTTTCTCAATTGTTGAATTGAGTTGCTCAGTAACTCATGTTATCCCATATGATTGATTACCCACATACATGACTATATAACTGTGCTAGAATATTTCAAATTGGTGTCTGGTAATTCTGCCAATAGAACTTGGTTTGGTATCTCTATCAGTTTTGCATTGGTCAAGTCCGTACGAACCATGACCAATTTAGAATTTTCTTCTTGAATGATGGCACTAGCCATTTTGACGTCTTACCAATGGTTTGTACATGTATCCATGCTATGCAGTTCCATTTTTTAAAGTAAATAAATGAGTCATGCAAGCAATGCGACTCTTCATCGGTGATCCAATTTGGAATCCTTTCAACCGCCACACGATCATCTACCAGCAAGGTATGCATAACTTTCTGACGTTGATTTCTTCTAACTGTCAATGTGAGACCTATATGACATTAAAGACCCCTCAAATTACTAACAAGGTTGAATTATATTGCAGGAAATAATATGTCAAAGCATTTGTAAGAAGCAGACGATCACGGTGTTAACGCAACTGCTTGAACTTCCAATGATAGCATTTGTAGTGTCTCATTAAGAACCTTGTTGGCTTTAATAAGAATACTCTCATATGTGTAAGGGCAAATTTTGAGCTTTACTTTGCTCTTGGCTGTTTGACTATTAACTAATATTGAATTGTTAAAGTTGTATGCTTTATACATGTCAAAGTAGTGGATCTTATCCTGGACTTGGACAGCAACTTATGTATTGATTCTGTACATGGATATGTGTACATGTATTTAATCTATACGTGTCTTCATTGAGAGAGATGTTGTTTGGTTGGTGAATATGGATTGGGAAAAAAACAGTTGAACAAGTGATGTGAAATATGTTGTTTATTGGGTTAAGTGTAAAGTACTTTTAATGGCTTCTTATCGATTTTGATTTAAATTGTTTTTCATAAATATGGATTTTTGTAAATGTCAGGAGAAATTCTATGGTGACAACTTTACCATACTTATCCCATTCTAAACATTGGATTATTGGTTTAAAAGTTTATCCAAATTAGTGGAAATGACATAATAATTTTATTAGAGACGGTCATCATAGAAAGCACTATATAGAAAATGTTGGTATTGAACTCATGAATTATAACATAAGAAATTATATTTCAATTTTTTAGTTCAAAGAACATGGATGCTTAGTTTCTCTTAGTTGATGTTCTTATTAAAACGACTATGTAAAATTTCTAGCTATACACTAGTTCTAATTTTACTACTATAACTGAAAGCAAATTATGATTGCCGCCAGGCTACAAGGTCACAATTATTAGGATACTCCGTAAAATCCTGTCATGTGCATAGATGATGGGTTCGAAATGATTAAAATGAGTCTTAAAGGGAATTGAAGAGAATATCTCGTCAAGTGCATGAACTACCTAGTGTAGGAAATCCCCCTGAATAAATGTTAGTATTTTAATGCAATTGGATCGATTAGTTCACTAATACAATTATAATATTTCATCGAATAAGCTGGGAGAGTGCGGAATGCACGTTTGTTCGAGTTCTAATACGTTATCTTGGTCCGGGGACAACGCCCCCGGCAGTGGTGTCCAGGGAAGGCAGCCCCTAGTGGGGTACAAGGGGCAGCATCCCTGTGTAGGGTCGATTTTTTTGGACAAAAAAACTGTCATTTTCCCCAAAATTCGTGTATTTTCGAAACCTGTACTTTTTTTTCCGAAAAGTCATGTATTTTTAAATGATTTTTTATGTTATAAAAACCTGACACTGTGTAATAAACAGATACGGTTCATTTTCATCGTTTCAAAACAAATTCTCATTTCAAGTTCTTATTAAAATTCTGATTTTATACGATTAAAATATTTGGTAAGAACGCTAAATAATTTTCAATCTGAAAATGTTTCACAACTTCAGATTTATCAGTGTATTTTCCTAACACCAAGTGTGAACTATAGTGTTGTGTCATCGGCTACTCAACACAACCACCTAATGCTACAGGCAGTTGGCTACATAACGAACAAGTGCTACAACATTGGCTACACAAATACCTATCGTTATGACATTGACTAAACAATTGTCGAATTCAGGATACTACGTCAAATGTGAATTTGATATTTTTGAAACAAAGTAAGAGGTCAAAAGAGAAAAAAGATAAACACGATCAGTTGAAATAAATTTAGAGAAAAATTGTAATTCTACGATTATGACAGAACTCTCAACCTATCAAATATAACATACTATATTTATAAAATTAATTTTTCAACAACTTTAACATGTACATTTTGTTTGTTAGTTTAAAATTAGAACCATTAAATTACATCATTTGCAAATTTTGATGATAAAATGTATACGAAAATTGTGTGCAAAATATCGTGTTTTTAACGTTAAAGAACATGAATATAATTTACTGTAAGTTAGACTTAGTCCAAATTTTAGGCCGATGTGGACATGTGGTGCCCCCATAATGTGTTTGAAAAGGTTGGTTTTGAATAAAAGAGAAACACCAAACATGTAATGCAATACTAATAATAATTTTATGCTAAATATTCAAGTTTTATTCCAATTACTTTTGTCAATGTGTGCAATAGTTTCGTCATTGTCGGGTGCCGTTCTACAATCTTTAAGTTTTTTATTTTAAAAAATTACCATATTATATAGCAAATTTCACAAAAATAATGGCTAAAAATCGTTTGGGATTCGTGTATATGGGCGATGTGGTTTACCGGATATGAGACATCTGTCAATGAACTTGATTAAACAAATGGCAAGTTGTGATCTGCTTTGGCTGTGTGATTACACCTGTCAATTGTCTATTAGATATAGTTTTCAACAATTCATTATTGTTTATAATGCCAAATTACAGATATTGTTATGACTGTTTCCCACAAAATGGATTCAATATATACGCATTTAGGCTTAATTTCACGACACACATGTAATAAAGATAATGGACACAAAAAAATGTTATTTGAAAAAAAATTGTAAATATTAAATGTTGGGTTAAGAAATAAGTTCGGAAAAGGTACAAATTTAACCATCATGAAATTGGGACTGACAGTCCATTTTTCAATTTGTACTGAAAACTGGACTGTCAGTCCAATTTTTAAACAGTTAAAGACCAAAAATCACATGCAAACAGTGACCGGGTGACATTTCTGCCACCCGGTACTGTCGACTGAAAACGGGCCTGTCAGGCCCGTTTTCAGACTGACACTGAAAACGAGCCTGACAGGCCCGTTTTCAGTGGGAATCTGCTGGGCAAAAAAATTGCCCAGCAGGGGGCAATTTTTTTGACCCAAATGGGTCCAAAAAAATTGACCCCATGTATATAAACCTCCCCTCCCCTTCACGAGCTGCTTTCTAATTTCAATCTCTCCATTTCCCCATTTCTCCATCTACAAGGTAATTTTTTAATCTATAATTATTATTATTTTGTTAGTGTAAATGTAAAATATTAAGCTAATGCTGCTTTTTTTTTGCAATTTGTAGGATTAACATTAATATCTATTTAATTGAAGGTACGTACTTTATTTACATTCTACAAATTAATTTTTTGTACATATATTTACATATTCTTACTCTATTATGCTTTAGTGAAATGAGAAATTAATTATAGTTAGCAAACATAA
>CATIWQ010273147.1:0-12196 GCA_949673415.1 Euphorbia schlechtendalii | reverse complement strand
ATGTGTAACTTTATGTGCCGCATAATTGAATCTTAGAGAGTGTAGAACCGTATTGTTGAAAGTCATATATGTGCATTGTCTTATCTTTGAGTCTTTGCATTCTCATCTTTCCAAACTAGTTTTTAGGAAAGGCATATCTACTCTACTCTTTTTATTTGCATATCTTTTCAACTTTCACCAAATCTATCTTCAAAATTATTTTAAAAAAACCTTTGCATCGTTTTCTTTTCGATTTCTGAACTAGACCTTCCCTGTAGGATCAATATCTTTTAAAACTACATCGCAACTGTATACTTGTAGTTATCATCATTTTTCTATTTGATAAGGGGTATTGACAACACCTATATTTCACGTGAACAAGTTTTTGGCGCCGTTGATATTTAGCCAAACTCTTCACGTAAAAATTATTAAACTTATCAGTAGAAAAGTGGCGAACAAGTTTTTGGCACCGTGGCCGGGGATAAGCCTTTCGGAACGAGTGTAGTCAAAAACTTGCGATCACTTAACCTTGTGGTGCCTCTGTCTTCCCGTGTCTTGATCCTCATCGTGACACTATCTTACCGTGTCTCCATCCTTGTCATGTCACTATCTTGTCATGGTTTTACCTTGCCACGCCTCTATCTTGCTGCATCTTGATCCTCATCACTATCTTGCCACGACTCCATCCTTGTTACGTGACTATCTTGCCATAATTTCACATTGCCGCTGTAAGCATGAGATTTTGTACCAACTCCCATGTTCAATGATGACGGCTTTTCAAGATTTAATCCTCGAATCTCACAAATTTTGATTGTCCAGCGATCTTAAAATGGGAGCTCTCCTCTCACTAAATAATACTTCAGGCCCTAAATAAATATTTGAGACCATAAAAAATATTTAAAAGCCTTAAGTTGAAACTTAAAAGCTTAAATAAATATTTTTAAGGACCTAAATAAATGTTTCAGGGTCCAGAATTAATTGATTAAAAGATTAAAAATAAAATTAATTTAAAAAAACTAAAAAAAGAAATTTCTGAAAAAAATGAAAATGAAGACCCAGGACAAGTGCTGGTCCATCCGCCGGACTGACGTGTCCGCCGGATGGACAGTAGTCCACCAGCATACTCTCTAGTCCTCCAAGCGGACAGCGGACTAGAGTCCGTCGGCAAAATGCTTAGTCCGCCAGTGACTCACGAAATCATCAGTTCGCTTACGGATACTACCAAATTTCTTCCCCCCTATAAATAGACATGAGTTTTCCACAAAACAAGATCAAAAAATTTGACAAAAAATGGGATATTTTCGACAACGACGGAATATTCTACAACAATTTTGCTCTTTTCATCTTTTTTAAAAATCTTGGATATTCTCGGGCCTAAAACCAATTTAGGTTCCGATTCTAATTATATTTTTTGAACGAAAACTTTTTTATAAACTTTAAATCAAGACGAACGAGGAGTACTATTAGAGATCCAAAGGATTCGTCGAAGTGGATTCATATAGAAAGGGTAAGCTTCGAGTTCCTAGAGTTGCTTCTTCTTGTGCTTTCTATATTTTTTTCTTCTAAATTTTGACGTAGGATTTGATTTAATTTGTTTAGTATTCTTTTATTTATTTATTTATTTATCCCTTTTATTTATTTAGTTGTGGAAGTTCTTCAATATATATGTTAGAATACCCCCACGAAGGGAATGAAAATTATTCCCGGATAACAGACCTCACCTTTTTTTACCATCTAATCACTTCCACTAAATAAAAATGAGCAATAAATCTATGTATAAAAATGAACCGTTTTTCATGAAATAAGAAATTTTAAATATTATGATATTTTAAATTAGGACGCACAGGCCTCCTTAATATCAAATCGAACATACTTACAAATATTCATGATGTGCAATATCACTTGTGCTAACCTTTATGGATGCAAGTAGATTAGGTTAGATGTATACCTAGGATTTTATTTTTCCTTTGGGCATTGCAAATTTTAAAGGATGTAATTTATATATTACGCGGGCGGTTCCATTCCTCGAGGCTTAGTAATTTATTATTTTATTTTCCAGCATTTATTTATTACTATATGTATGTATTTATCACTTTCTGCATCCACGTCAAATCATATTACAAACTTGAAAATGACTTAAGCTCGAATACGCATAATTAAGAAATGCGGTTTTCTATAGATGTAATTTAATGTGATCCAATTAGAAGTAAGCAACTTATCCTGAACCTGAGTCTATGTGTCTTAATGGGTCGTCCCCCGAACGTTAAGCCTCACAATACTGTAATTCTTGGAAGAGCTTATCTAGGTTATGACTCTAAACTACGAAAAAACGATTTCGGGTTTTGACAATCTAAATCGATTTCATTTTCTCTCTTTAACCTCTTAGGTCCTTGACCCAATATTTTATTTTCACAAAAACACCAGCGCTCTTGGCCCATCGCATCTGTGTCGTCCGCTCATAATGGTGACTTCACTAGGGATATTTTCTTAAACTTTTTTAAAAGGTTTTAGATCTTGGATAAGTGCCTAAAATTATTAATCATATTATTCTATGTTTTCTTAATTATAACATATTCATACTATCACATTGTAGTAGAGGGGATTAGCCCGTAAGTCTAGGGTGCCTTATTACTGTGAAGCTTGCACTTGCACAACTCTTCCTCCTTGAGAAAATAGAGTACATGGAGTGAGTGGAGAACTTGTTGCCATACCGCATGTACCACCCTCGTTCGAGCCTTTTTGGGGAGAGATTATAGTGTATCTTAGTGTAAAAAGAACCATCAACATCAACAACCCAAAAGTAAACCTCTATAAATCATAGGCATTTTCCCTTGTGTGTTACCCAAAACACATAATTGCATTACATTATTTTTACAGGTGCATGCCTTAGTACCCCTGTGGTGCTAAGATAAACCAAACTTAGGATAGAGACTATCCAAAGCCCTACACGCGGGAGTTGTATGGTTGGAAGTTTGAACGTTGCATGCTAAGTGCTATGTCTTTACTGCTTTTGATTCATCATGCATTGTACATATGTGCCATGCTAACCACGAATCTTAGTGTTGACACTTGAATGCACGGACTCATGATACTAAAACAATGTAAATGAAAAATGGACATAACATGCTCTTATAATCATGATACCAAGTCAGTGTTACATATACCTAAGATTAGTCGACACTTGAGATCGTGTCACCCTAGGATAACATAAACTAGTTAGAATAATGAAACATCATTTAACACTTTTAGCATGATGTCCACTTGACATCGGACCCTTAACCCATATAGGGCAAACATACCTTTATACCCGAATTTTTGCATGATATCCACTTGGCATCCGAATCTTAGCCCATACGGGGCAATTACATACCTAACATCTTCCTCTATGGGATGTTTACTTGACATCTAAACTCATGGCCCAAATGGGGCAGGTACATACCCAAACTATATTTTCTGACATGTAATATCCCTGTAAATATCTAAACCTACGCCCACATGGGGTGAACTTATTTCAAAAACCTTACCTTACCAAATCTTCAAGGTGTACACTTGACACCCGAAACATTAACCCCCATAGGGAAATTATTCATGCATCACCTCATACCTGTTTAATAGTGATGACCACATTGGCACTCAAAAGTCCGCCTAATTAGGCAAAACAACCAGGTCATTCATTTAATAGCTATACACCGTAGTTATTTTCATGCACTTTAAATTTTATTTGAATTTTATTTGATTTCATCAAGGTATGTCGCACTACTTACCCGAAATCAGTTTGACCTCTTCGTTCCATGAGATCTGGTTATTGTACAGAATCTCAAACTGTTGACCTATTACCACACGAGTAACTGGGTCGCCTCATTCCATTTACAATACATCACTCATGTTACGATGTCACATGGACATTGTGCAAATCTCAAATCTAACCTTAGGGTTTGGGTTTTCATTTTCACATTTTATCACTTTATCTAATGACTAATCAATTTATTTCAAATGGATTGAAAAACATATTATTTATTTCACATCATAGTACATTAACCCCTTATAAATGCATCCATAACATTAACATCTCACGCATTTATTACTCATTATGAATCCAATGTGCATGACATGATTTTCTTCATGTGTAACTTAGCTTGGAAAAGGCCTGCTAGCCACTTAGTCCGTATGTCTCCATTCGTGGCCAATTTGAAGGGGGTTTCATATACTAACTCCACTGAAGACTCGAGTTCAGATTCAGATCAATTTACTTCTTTCACTTTCAATCGGACAAATAGCACGGCTAATTTACAGGGCGAGAGTGTAGAGGATGAACAAACTCTTCTAGCGAGACATATTACCCAATAAGTACCTCAATCATCAATGAGCGTCGAGATTGAAATTGCTTTGAATTCCTTCGTGAACAATGATTAGTTGGTTTTAATCATTTATTACCATTCTAGGCTCAATCAGATCGAAGAAAGGGCCCATGATGTGGTGTCGAATCAGGATGTCACCCTTATCGTTGGTGGCCCGGCTACCACTAATCAGCCTATAGCAAGGGGACCTTCTCCTTTTCCTACAATGCACCCAGTTCATAGCACTGCTACTCCTACTGTTTACTAGTTCAGGGTGGGATGAGGTCAGCAAAATCAGGCGCAGGTTGGTCAATCAGGTATAATTTTTCTAGTACTTTTCAACCATAGGTAGGAATTAGATCTTCCGGGATAGTTGGGCCAGTTAGTGTTTGCACCAAGATCTATGGCATTAATAGACATCCAATCCTCTTCCAGCTACATCCTTTTCATCAGGGGTTTTTAGGGGCTCAACAATCTATTCATAGTTAGAGTGCATTGGTATCTTTACAATTCCATGGAATAACACAACATGCATCCTCTCAGATATTTCAGGCCTAGGGAAGTATGGTCAGGGAACCCTGCATGGATTCTACTTGAGCACTGGAAATCCTATTCTCTAACAACCAGGTATGGCAGAATTGTGGCAGCAGTTTTTTACCACTCACGGCGGTTATCTTATGCCAAGTTAGATGAACACATACCTTGTAGTCAAGGATGAGGATAGTCTACCGCCAAACTTTGCGATGCCGTAGTTTGAGAAATACGTGGCTTCTGTAGACCCCGTGCCCATATTGTGTATTATCAAATAGTGATGAGGGCGTTAAAAGTAAGTGATTGAATGTTAGCTAAAATATTTATTGTCACCCTCAACAGCCAGGTTAATGAATGGTATAACCACCTTCCAATGGATGTAGCTTATGATTGTAACTGCCTTTCTTAGGCCATGATCGAGCATTATGGTTTCAATACCTTCATGGTGATCACAATGCAAAATTTGGAGGATGTAAAGTAGAAGTAGGGAGAGAACTTCAAGTCCTACTGTGAGCGTTGGATGGTCACACAAGTCAAGCTTGAAGCTCGTTTGATCCTGTCGGAGATGATAATCAAACTCCTAAATGGCACATTACCATCTTATACAAGCATAATTGGGCTTGAGTCTTTCGCTAACTATCATGAAGTGTTCATTAGGGCGAAGAAGATGGAAAGTTACGATGCTATAGAGGCATTAATGGGGCAACCAGCTAGTAAGACGTGTTATAAGAAAGGTGAGTGGAGCTCTTCTTCCTCAAACCTGGTGTAGGTTAAGATGAAGCATACTGGGGTTTAGGTTGTATATGCGAAGAATGTAGCTACCATGAGGATGTCCAAGGAGGAATATCATGGCATTTTACCCTACTCGACCAATCTTGGGTTCTTGTTCATCAAAGCTTAGAGAGATTAGATAGATGGAGGACTCCTCTAAAGCTTAAGTGTAAGCACAATTTCTATTCTTATCCTGTGACTATGGGGCACAGAGCCAAAAACTACTAAGAGTTGTTGAAGGCAATTCAGAAGTTAGTGGAGGATAAGGTCATACACGAACCAACTTTAAAACCTAGCATGAAGACAAACCCTTTTCCTAACTTTGAAGTAAAGGTGGGGATGATCATATCTGATATGGAGGAGAAGAGGGTGTTGGAATGCATGTTTGATAGTTTTGGGGGAGTTGGTGATGGTTGTTGAAACAGGGGTTGATCTAGGCCATGTGTTGAATATGTTGGAAGCAGAATCACGCTGCTGCGGTTTTGGGGGCAGAATCGATTGCTGTGACTCGAAGTTAAACCTAGCTAAAATGCCAGTTTTCATCCGTAAAGAACCTACACCACTTCGCATAGGGAAGATCTCATATGAGGAAGTAACATCTGGCCAGGGCCAGAAGGAAGAGTATGTGATGGCAATAAGGTTGGGGATGGACCTAGATATGGTAATGGATGCCCTCAAGGCACAATCCAGTAATCGAGAGGTTGTGCATTGAGAAGAAGTAGGGAGAACCAACTTCAATGTGGTTGGGATATCTATTTTTGATGAGATTAATGCACTATCATCCCATATTTTCAAATTTTATACATGGCCTTTCTTCTACCATGATTGTAACATTTTTCCCTATTCCCTTGTGAAAGTTGTGAGTGAGTGGTACAAGACGCAATCGAAGATGACCAAAACTACCCGGAATGTCATTACTATCAAGTTCCAGTCACAATTTTTGTTATTAGAAAGACCGAGGTAGTGCATGCTTGACTAATTTGTGTGTAGTCTGGCAGATAATGAAACATTTATTATCTACTTTTGCTGGCGGATGCTCATCTATGTGGTAATTGTTAGATAAGAAGTATGCCTTGAAGGTAGTTGGGCCAATATATCTTTATTAGTTATAATGTACAAACAGTTTCAAACTATTATTATCAATAATAAGGCATCTTTATTGTTTATTGATGATTATTTAAGTTATGTATCTGGTTGGTATTATATATATGCTATTATGTATACATATATGTTCATTTATTGGATAAAGTCCATGACTATTTCATAGCGTGAAAGTGTGAGGACATAATGGGAGCTATGTAGTGTGAGAAATGTACATATGTGTTATTATTAATGGTCTTAATATCCGTAGTCATATATTCATTGAGACTAGACATCAATGAAGTAGATAGACTAGCATGTGTAGGCTTGCTCCTTGGATTTGACCCAAGAAGCCGATCTCATGAGCTGAAGGTGCTACATTGAGTAAACGCATGAATGTATTCGGGTAATGCATTAGAGACCACTATAAGATAGACACTCATAAATAACTATATCCATATGCTGGTGTCATGTCTTATTGTAGTAGCAGTAGAAGTATCCTTAGACCTAAGATACTGGTTACCATGTGGGGGAGTTGCTATACTTTGGGTCATACTTATTCATACCCTAGTGATCAAGATGATATGGGTGATTACGGGTATAGTGGTGATCACTCGTTGGTAAGTTGAGTAGTTAAGATGGGATCCATCACTCCTGATATAGTAATATATAGGAATTGTACTTTCAGGCCTCTTGTTGAAGAGACACACTCATAAACCTCTAATCAGAGTATAAGATTGATAGAACAGGTTTCTAGACAATCTTGATACATTATAGCGAGTGGTGTTTCTCGTGAATAAGTCTAATTCCAGGATAGTTACTGCTATTGCATGTGCTAACACTTAATCCGAGCTCAGTAAACTAGATGGTACTTAACTTGATGGAACGAGTGTATTGTATTGGTTACTTTTGAAGAACCGAATCAAGTCACAAGGTTCTGAGTATCAAGGGATCATGCGCATTTGCTAGATTACCCATTTAATCATCTAGAGTTATCGGGTTCCATATCGGTCTGGAACACCGAGCTTAAAGGTTTTCGGATGGAAAGTCAAGTTTAGGTTAACCTCCAGCAGCTCTATACTTTGGGATCCTACGAGGTCACACACTTTTGACCTTTTACAAGACTAAGTGCTTATAACTAGGTTTATGCAGAGAATGTAAGGAAAGTCAAAATCATTGGATCAATTATTAATTGGTTGGACTAAATAATAGTTAAAGGATTTGAAGGGAGAAGTTAGAAAAATTGCACAAGGCGGAGCAAGGGAAATTTTTCTTATTGCAAGGTGGGCCTTGTGAACACGGGATGTTTACTCTTGGGGCCTGCGAGGTAGCCTTACGAGCAAAATTGCTCGTGGGCCACTAGCATGAGTTGGCATAAGGCTAACGCATACTGGTAGGCTGCAAGCCAGGAAGCGTTGTTGGGCAGCACTTGCTTGGGCCTGCAATGCAGGCCACTACTGCAGCCCGTAAGCTAGGTGTGAGCAAGTGATTTTGCTCCCAACTCGTGACTTTGATGATGAAGTTTTTATTTTTCCCTTGTTAGTTTTCCACATTTTGCAGGGTCCTCAAGTCATATGGAGAAAGTTTTCTTTGTTTCTTTGGGCCTCACCCATTTATTAGAATTAATTTTAACTCAAAAAAGCCTAGACTATAGTACCATATCCTTAATGGCATGTCCATGTCGTTAATGACATGGCTGATGTTGTTAATTACATGGCTAATGTCATTAACGATATCATAGTAGCATCAGAACCAAAATTGTACTTTCTAGAATTTTCAGTCAAAAAGCCCACACTTGCTAACATGCTCGGACATTTCCACCTCCAAACCACCCCCAACACATTACCTATGACCTTTTACATCCATCTTCACATGGGATCAAGTGTAAAAAGCTAAAAATTAAAAAAGTGAAAGTATGGCCTATGCTAGAACTAAGTTAACATGGATTGAATAGAGCTCTTTAAGTTAGAGCTGAGTTTCAGATGTGTAGGGAGCTCATTTTCATGCACTAAGGTAAGAGAAAGAGTTCAAAGTTTGAAATTTTTAAATTCAAAGTGTTCTTGAGGTTTTTTAATGTTCTTGAGTATTCTAAAGTTGAAATTGTGAGCATACAGTTACTTATAGTTTCAGTTTGTTGAGGGTAAGTTCATGGAAAGGGCATGAACTTGGGGCATTTGGGATTCATTATGCGAGCTTGAGGTTTAGTTCTCTTCTTAGATAAACTTGAGTTGACTAGAGAAAGTAAGAAAACTTTGAGGTTTAGTGTTTCTTTAACAACTTTCACTAAGTTATAACTCAATAGAATTTAGTATAAGTGTTTTTAGTAAGTATTACCCATTTGGTATACTCACTTCTTTCTTTCCTTTTATAACAAAGTTAGCTAGTTTTTCCTTTTCAAAGTATAAACTTGAGGGAGGAGGATTACTACTTCCTTTCTTTCCTTTCAAATAGTAAGCTCTTACTCTTGTTTTCATCAACAAAATCACAAATCAAACCAAAGATACACGGAGGACATTCCTAGAGATCTTCGTGGACCTTAGCCAAGTGGATTCACGACTACGGGGTGAGCCTTGAGTTCCTAGAGTCGTTCCTTACATGTTCATATCTAATATACATTATTTCTATTTAAAATAGAAACTACGAAAAACTACTATTGTTTGTCACTGCAATGCCATTGCATTGCAATACCGTTAACGGTATTGCGATGTCGTTAATGACATTAGCAATGTTGTTAACAGCATTGCAGTGCTGACAGAATGTTCAAAATTTTTTACCTATTGTTTTATGTTCAAGAGGGTCAGTGGTGAATATTCAGACTTAGAATCTGAGTTTTTATTAATATATACATACTTGAGAATTTTTTAAGTGATCGAAATTGGTTTGAAAGGTGTTCGAACGGTTGAAGTTAGTCTCCCTTTACTGGGATATTATTTTACTAACTTTAATGATTTGCCTTTTAGAACGAGTTCTTTAATATCATTTTATTTGTTTGGTTTTAACCTAGATTTATTTTTCTAATATTGTTATGAAGTATGTTAGGAAACCCCGACCAAGGGAACCCAAGTTCTCGGATAACCAACCTGACAAAATATTCACATGCAGCATTTTAACTAAATATTCACATGACGACTTTAACATAGGCTAGAGATTTAGGTGTCAGGTCGTTAAACTTAAAATCCATTTTTAATCACACCTTAAAATCAACTTTTTTCGAAAACCCCACGCCCCATCTCACGGGGCTGGCGCCTCGCATTGTCTGCGTGGGTCGAACGTCATCCGCTCACAATGGCGACTCTGCTGGAGACTTATTTTTTATAAAATTTAAAAGTTTAAAAGACTATTGATGAGTATTGAAAAGTCATCAAATGAGTTAACCCACATTTAAAATATATCGAACAAAAGCATATGCATTAGATGGCTTAGCCTTTAAGATTAGGATGCCCTGTTTTACCGAGAAGCTTGCGAAAATATCATTTGTGACCCCATGGCGACCAGCGTTACTTAGTGAGTGGATCACTTGTTGCCATATCGCATGTAACTCCGTCGTTTGCACTTATTTGGGTAGAGGCTTAGAGTGTATCATAGTGCAACAAGAGCCTTCTACATCAATAACTCATGATCGAACTCATATAAATAAACCTTAGATACTTTCCCTCGGTCTACCGAAACAAATGCATCTCTTGTGCAGGTTCGCTCCTTAATGCTTGAAGGTATTAAGATGATCTAAGCTTAGATTTAAAAGATTAACCCTTATGTGCGGGAGACATAAGGTTGGAAGTGATACGTTGCATGCTATGTGCTATGTATTTACTTCTTTCATCATCACGTTTATTTGTATTAAGAATCATGCTAACCATGATCTTTCATGTAGACACAAAATTATGCACACACGTGTCATTACCCTGATGTTACATTAATATCACTTACCTAGTTTTAGAAGACTATGAGTAGACGACACGGAGCGGTGGGCCGAGAGCGCGAAGATGAGAGGAGTGGTCCACTGGGGTGTTTGAAAAAGAGGCATCAGGTCGTGGGACCTGGGAAAAGGTTGAAAGAGAAAGTGAAAAATGTTTTAGATTGGTTCAAACCTGAATCTGCTATCTCTTAATGTGGAGTCGCCACCTGGATAAGCTCTTTCCAAGAATTAGAGTCCTGTGAGGCTTAACGTCCGGGGGATGGCCTATTAAGACACAGAGATTCGGGTCCGGGATAAGTTGCTTATTTCTTAAGTGATCACATTATATTACATCTACTGAAAACCGTATTTTCTTAGTTATGCATATTCGCACTTAGGTCGTTTTTAGACATTATATGCATGATTCATGTATTGCAAAATAATAAACCATCCACAAGGCGAAATAATAAACCATCCACAAAGAAGTAAGTAAATGCGGAAAATAAATGAGAAAAACAAAGATTACAAGGCTTCCAAAAATCAGGGGATGCAACTGCCTGCTAACCTATTAATTACATTTCCAAAGAAATTGCGATACCCGAAGGAAAAATAAAATCCTAAACATACATCTAACCTGCATCCATAAAAGTTAGCACAGGGGATATCACATATGTTCGATTTGATTTTAGCGAGGCCCGTGTGGTTTAATTAAAACGTCGACGATTTAAAGTTGTTATTTTATATGAAAATAATTCATTTTTATTTACACGTATGTTGATCAATTTTATTAGTGAAAATGATCACATGGCATAAAGTGAGGTCTGTTATCTGGGAATAATTTTAATTCCCTTCGTTGGGGTATTCTAACATAAAAATTAAAAAGAAATAAAATAGAAGATTGAGATGAAGAGAATTATTACAACATTTATAATAATAAATAAAATAATTCCTAGGTTCACAAATAAAAAAAATAAGAAAGAGATGAAGCAGATGATGAGCTCGGAATTCGCAGTTCTAGGAACCTAGAGGCTTACCCTTGTGGTATGAATCCACTTCGGCGTATCCGTTTGATCCCCGGGAGCGTTTCTCGTTCGTTTTGGTTTAATTGTAGTTTAACGTGGAAAAATAAGTGTTTATATATCCAATTGATAATCAGACTCGGGTTCTAAATTTGTTTTGGACCCGAGAATATCTGAGGATATTTAAAGAAAAGGTAGATGAAAAAAAAGATATGAAAACAATTAAAATTTGGAATCCAAACGTTTTTTTGGATCCGAATATCTTTGAAGAAAATATTTATCCGAAAGATAATCAGACTCAGGTTCTAAATTTGTTTTACACCCGAGAATATCTGAGGATTTTTAAGAAATGTAGGAAGAAGAATGATTTGAAAATAATCAAGATTTGGGTCCAAATATGTTTTGGATCTAAATTATTTAAAAGAATTTGAAAGAAAATATTTTTGGTATTTTCCTCGTTGTCTTTTTCTCTGAAAATTTAATTTTTTGTCTAAAATTTCTAGCCCCCTTCAATCCAAAAAAGTCCGATTATTTATAGAAAAAAAATCTGAAAAATCCAAAAAGGTAAAAAAGTTTGGCTATAT
>CATIWQ010273143.1:0-26226 GCA_949673415.1 Euphorbia schlechtendalii | reverse complement strand
ATTTGCATACCTAAGAGTTCTTGAACAAAGCATATTGAACTTAATTTCTCATATGAAGTCTTCTTCAAAGGTCAAAACCAATGGTAATGCTTCACTAACAAAAGAAATCATAACTCAGCCAAAGGAAATCAAGAAATCCTCAACATGATATTGTGACTTTTCAACCATTGCTTTTTTTTGTTGGAAAGAATAGAATTCCTTTCATGCTATTTTTCACGGCTCCAAAACTAGCTACTTTTTGCATTATTAATTTTGAGTCTAACACAAAAATCTAAAGACAAAACCTTTCCAAGAGGACTTTGCAAATTCTTGAGATGATTTTTATCTTTTCAATTGTTGGTTGTATGATCATTTTCTTGCTAGTGTTCATGGTATTCATATTTTCTATCTTTTTCCTGCTTCTCTTAAAAAATTAGATAAAAATAACAAAAATTTCTCCATAGAGTGATACTTAGTGAGCGTTTGATACTTGCTTTCCGCGATTGCAAAACTAATATATTTTCATATACTTTATGAGAAACCAGATGTAGAACAAAGATAACAACTCCAACCACTAAGGGTGTTTGATTATAGATTTCCAATAGCAACAAACTTGAAATTTATGAAAAACTAAAATGGATACATTAGAATATATAAATTCAGATTTTCAAAAATATATGCCAAAACCACCAAACTTCTCACTTGTAATTTGGTCCATCCTTTCCGTCATTTTATCAGTTAAATAATTTTTCCAATCACCGATTTCACCTTTCCTAAAGAAGGCATTATTTTCGATTTTGTAAGGGGCATGACTAGTAGTTTCATTGCTCTTATTCACCTCTAAATTGCTCAAACTCTCAAAACTACAAAGCTCAACAATCTTTTCAACAATACCTTGTTCCTCTTCATCGATGTCGAACGGACAACCCATGAAACCTGCCATTTTCTTCACATAAAACTCGGTATCATTCTTCAGATCTTCATATTTCCAAAGCAACACCCTCTCAGAAAACTCCTTACTCGCTTTCTAGTATTCCAACACATGATCCCAGCATGGTCCATAAGGAGAAACTCCATTACAGAACTTCTCATACACATCCTCGAAAGGAATCAACTTCACATCGTCTAACTTTTTCTTAGCCATAAACTACCACGTGGAAACAAGAACATCCTTTGGTTCCCTGCAGACATAAACAATCTTAGTGTTGGAGTTGAGAATAGATTTAGGCAAAGAAGTGAAAGGAACATGCATCAAAATCAATGGATTTTCGTTGTCCCTTTCGTGGCCAACGTAATAAAGTAGTTCCTGAAAAGGTACAATATCATGTGGCAGCTTAGTGAGTAGGGAATTCGAAGAGGAAAATCGAGTTCTTGTTAAAATGGCGATAGAGAGAGATTTAAGCCAAGTGGTACCGGATTTCGGAAAGCTGCATAGGAGAATATCGTTGGGTTGAGGTGTGAAGTTTGTCTGAAACTGAAATATTCCTTGTAAGAAAATAGGGTAGCACTAGAATCCTTGATAATTGTAAAGATTCGGTGTATCATGCCAGCTTGATTCTTGAGGAAGGTTTGATATATTGAGTTCTTTATCATCTTCTGCAGTAGAACTGGTTTATAAAGCTGAACAAGTTTCCATGGAAACTATGTTTCTCAATTATTGTATATAATATCATGCTGCAATGCATATGTATATGAGAATTTATAGTGATAACGGAGTTACTATTTGGGAACATAAAATAGTTTTATTTACAAGTAATCAGTTATTCGACCAATCGAAATAATTTATTCCTTATTCTATTTATCTAATTTAAGTAGGTAAAATGCATCATTGATTTCTTCACCTAGCCCCTTTCACTTACAGCCACTCTGATCCTTGAAAATGATCTCGTAGATTCTTCATCCTTTAATAAAGGAAAATGATCTCGTAGATCCCTCATCTTTTAATGAAGGATCTTGTAGCCCCCTCAACTTTCAAAAAAAGTAATTCTTTACTCTGGAATGTCACATGTCAGCTTTTTTATTGGAAAGAAAAAATCAAGAAAAATAATATCTTTGAAAAGCCATGACAACTGAAAAATTACTCGTGACGTTCAGGGAGTTACAAGATCATATTTTAAAAGATGAAAGAGCTACAAGATATTTTCCAAAAATAAGGATCAGTGTGTGGAAATGGCAAAGGTGAGGGGTGTTAGGCTAAGTCTATGTGGCTTTGCTCCTCTTTTGACCTTAAGCCCACAGTAGCCCATGTTCTCCTTTTAATCCTAAAAGCCCAATCTGGATCACCCCTTTAACCTAGATATAAAAGATTAATCTACTGCCCCTTTCAGCTTATTTTTCCCTTTTCTCCTCTTTATGCCTCTTTGTGCCGCAACCCACTTAATTCTCTACTTATCCTTGTGATTTGTTTATTCTAATCCTTCTTGGCACGTGGGAATGAGTTTGTTACGAGTTTGTTGGAAGGCGGTTACGACTTGACTGGTATAAAAGGAAGAAAAGAAGGCTGGAGCATTGTAGGCGTTTTTGTTTCGATTAGTTTGCTGATTTAGGGTTTCTTTACTTATTTAGATCTTTCGATCTAGTTCGTCTTGGTGTTGTATTTTTCATCTCTGTTAAGAATGAGTAGCTAGTTCCTTTTACTGATTGCTTGTTCTTAGATAGAAATCTTACCTGAAACTCTGTTCTTGTTGTTACGTTCTTTGCCGATTAATAAGATTACCGAAAAACCTTGCCCTTGGATTACCCTTCAAAAGAGTGGCTTGTAAGTCCAGTCGGGGGAACCAAGTAAAAATCTCATGTTCTTTACGTTTTTCTGCTTGATTGTATGTTTATATTTGTGTTGATATAATCTGTAAAATCAGCGTTTTCGGGAATAAATACCTACGTGTGGTATCAAAGCATTTTTACAATTCTGAGTTTCGAATCTTGTAAGATCTGTTTGCATGTTGATTTGGCTGTTGATCAAGTTTTTTTTTCCGAAGGCTTGAATCTGTTCTTGTGTTATTATGATCTTCTGCTGTTTTTTTTATAACATGCGTTTCTGATCTTGACAAATATTTTTCTTCCGCTGTAAATATGCTCTGTTTAAGGCTTTAGAAGCTTTTGTATGCGATTAATATTTCCTGATCTGAGTTAGGACTGTTTTGACTTGCTAAAGTTCTAATTCATTTTTTTTGTTTCTTTTTTTCGATTCTGGTGAGTATCTTCTATCTTGGACCTGGATTCTTGGTTCTTTAACTACTATGTTTAAAAGCTGCTTGAAAGGTAATTTTTCAACTTAGTCTTTTAGTTTTGGTTGCTTGATTCTCACTGTTAAAAGAAGAAATAGAATCACTGTAAGTTTTTCATTCTTTATTAATCATAGTTCATTTGTTCGTAGCTGTCTGATATTTTTTTTGGGAACTGATATATCTTAAAGGTTTCATATATTAATATCAGATTGATTGGTGCTAGTTAGTGTTTTGATTAATAATTGCATACAGGTTTAGTGGAATGTTATTAGGCATTAAATAACTTGATTAATTTGTCCTATTTGCCATATAATTAATCTGTCCTAGAAAATAAAATTGTAAATTGATATTGTTTCAAGGTTACCATTTTTTGCCTAATTACTTGTGCCACGTTTTTCTATGTGAATTTGTCTTTTCTTTGGCTATTTGTCTTGGTCTTAGTTTTATTCTGTTTCTCTAGCCTTAGTTTTATAAATTCAATTTTGTTTTGTCTATTTGTTCTCTTTATCTTTCCTGTGTTATATATTAAGTCAGTGCCTTTGTTTTTTCTCTTCTAGTTTATCCTTGTTTTCTCTTAAAATGTCTGTAACTAGGATTAGTTTAGAGAAGTTTGATGGGGAAGTCTGATTTTTCTCCTTGGAAAGATAAAATGAGGGCTGTCCTAGTTCAGAATAAGTGTGTTAAAGCACTTTCTAGGCTTTCTAATCTCCCTGCTTCTTTAACAGATGTTGAGAAGCAGGATTTAATGGAATTGTCTTATTCCACTATCATTCTAAATCTTTCTGATAATGTCCTTAGGAGAGTTAGAGATAAAAAAACTGCTCCTGGAATTTAGACTAAATTGGAGAGTTTGTATATGACCTCTAACACTGCTAAGGTAACTTACTTAAAAGAGAAATTTTTCAATTTTAAAATGAGTCCAGCTAAAAGTGTTGATGAGAATTTTGATGACTTTAAACAACTTGTTAATGATCTTGAGGATACTAAAACTACAGTCTTAGATGATGATAAAATTGTAATTTTGTTAAACTCAATACCTGAAAATTTTAGTTCTTTAAAAGAAGCTTTAAAATATGGTAGAGAAAATTTAGAAGTTGATGACATCATTGTTGCCCTTAGAATGAAAGAACTAGAAATTGAGTGTTTTTAAATCCAAAAGTCATGTCAATGAAGGTCTCTTTGTTAAGGAAATAATGATGTAAAATATGGTAATAAGTCAAAAAGCTTTAAAAATAACAACTTTCAGCATGTTAATAAATCTAATAATTCTAACTTTCAAAATGATGGTGGGGAACCTGCCTTTAATGATAGAATTGTTTGCTATTATTGTAAGAATATTGGTCACACCAGGAGGTTTTATAAAGCTAGGATAGATAAAATGAAATCAGTAAAAGTAGAGCAAGGTGGAGTTAATAACATTGCTGTTTGTGATATGATTGTGAAGTTCTGAATGTGAGTCAAGGCTGTGATTTGAGTTCTTGGGTGTTAGATTCAGGCTGCATTTTTCACATGACATCTAGGAGAGACCTGTTTATAAATCTTGAATTGTTTAAGGAGGATGATAAAGTTTTCATGGGAAATGGTTCTTCTTGTTTTGTTCAAGGTGTTGGCTCCGTTCAGTTTGTGTGTAAAAATGGTTTAAAATTCATTTTAAGCAATGTTAGATATGTGCCAAACATTAAGAGAAATCTGATTTCTCTTAGTCAATTAGATGGTAAAGGTTTAAGTTTTTATGCTAAAGGTGGAGTTTTAAACATTGTTAGAAATAGTAAATGTTTGTTGAGTGGTAAACTTGTAAATGGCTTGTATCATCTTGATGCCTTTGCTGTATTTGGATCAAAAGTTAATATTAGTAAACCTGTTATTAATACTAATATGCCTGTTGATATGTTATTTGTTTGTTTAAGTCAAGAGAGTATTGAAACTTTAAATTCTTGTGTTGAAAATGTTACAAAGAATACTCTGCTTGAATCTGTTGTTTTGAATAAACCTCTGTGTCAGTTGAGTGTTGATTATGCTAGTATTGGTCAAGTAGTATGTCTTGGTAATGCTCAAACTATTTCTGATTTTATGGCTGTTGGAAATGGTGAAAATTCTGAATTTAGTAACATTCCACATGCTAAATTTGATGATTGTATTTCCAACAAAGCCATGGTAAGTGCTGGTTTATTTAAGGTGGAGTCTAGTAATGAAAATGTATCTTTTGTGACTTCTGATTCCATTCTTAACACTTTTGAGATTCAGAGTAGTAAAATGCATATTAATAAACAAGTTTTTGATACTGTATATTGCAATAATGAGCCTGATGTAATTGAATCTAAATTGCACAATTGTATGTCATTTAGATTAACATTCCTTCAGTTCCTTTGCCATTGTTTTTACTTGTTTATTGACTTGTATTCTGTCCTTTGGTGACTTTGAACATTCTGTATGTGGTAATGGTTTAGGCAATAATAATCCCGTTTGTGTTAAAACTAAAAGCAAGTTTAATTTGACTTTCAGAAACATAGTTTCCATTATTATTGCTGCACTTTTTATATTACCTGTATTGAATTGTTTGTTTTCTGGTTTCAGGTGTTCCAAGGTTGGTGTTGTGCAACTTGACTTTGTGTCAAGCTATGCCACCATTGCCTGAAATGGTTATTACCCTTTTGGTTGAGGTTTTTCCTAGTAGTCTTATTGATCATAGTAGAGAAGCTGCAGCCAAGGTGGAGATTGTTAGGCTAAGTCTATGTAGCTTTGCTCCTCTTTTGACCTTAAGCCCACAGTAGCCCATGTTCTCCTTTTAATCCTAAAAGCCCAATCCGGATCACCCCTTTAACCTAGATATAAAAGGTTAATCTACTACCCCTTTCAGCCTATTTTTCCCTTTTCTCCTCTTTGTGCCTCTTTCAATTCTCTACTCATCCTTGTGATTTGTTTATTCTAATCCTTCTTGGCACGTGGGAATGAGTTTGTTACGAGTTTGTTACGAGTTTGTTGGAAGGCGGTTACGACTTGACTGGTATAAAAGGAAGAAAAGAAGGTTGGAGCATTGTAGGCGTTTTTGTTTCGGTTAGTTTGCTGATTTAGGGTTTCTTTACTTGTTTAGATCTTTCGATCTAGTTCGTCTTGGTGTTGTATTTTTCATCTCTGTTAAGAATCAGTAGCTAGTTCTTTTTACTGATTGCTTGTTCTTAGATAGAAATCTCGCCTGAAACTCTGTTCTTCTTATTGTGTTCTTTGCCGATTAATAAGATTGCCGAAAAACCTTGCCCTTGGATTACCCTTCAAAAGAGTGACCTGTAAGTCCACTCGGGGGAACCAAGTAAAAATCTCATGTTCTTTACGTTATTCTGCTTGATTGTATGTTCATATTTGTGTTGATATAATCTATAAAATCAGCGTTTTCGAGAATAAATCCCTACAAGGGGAGACAATGATGTATTTAGCTATTTAAGTACACTGCAATATTATATTATCCTAAAGTAAACGGAAATTTCAATGGTTGACAAAATAATGCCTAGTTAACAACTTCAAAATAATGCTTGCAATTCATGCTATGCATGAATTTATCAAGGTTTATGTTTTGTTTACTCATGCTTAAAATAATAATCATGTACTAAATTCTGAAAAAAAAATTTCACGAACTTTCGAGTCAAGTATTACATTGTTCAAGTTTGGTTCATTTACGAAAACGAGCCTACAAATGGTGTTCACGAACAAGCTACTTATATTAACGAACCGAATTTGAATGAACTTTTACGAGTCGAGCATCCAATAGCTTACAAGTAATTTGGTTCGTTTACATCCCTAACTTAATTCGTCGAGTAGCTCCAGTTTTATAATATAAACACTAAAAAATCACTTGAATTATAGTTAGAGATCTTAATATTAAATATGTCACAATTTGGCTTGATTTAGTAGAAATTATTGTGGCAGAGTTGTAGCAAATCTAAATTATATCAAAGCCATATTCTATTCTTTTTGGATATAAAGAAATATTTGTTCTTTTTTTCAGAAGAGGGTATATTTTGTCATTTACGCTATTCGAGGGTTCAGGATAAAGTGGTTAATAGTGCCCTCTTGTTTTATTATTACATGAAACCAAATGCTATGCATAATGTTATAGTAATAATTTTCCCTTGGTCTGAGTATATTTGTACATTAACCCACAAACAAACATTAAAAATTGTTGTTTATTGAAAATCAATTACACGTGCAATTGTGAAAAATTATAATAGGAATCAGGTCTTGAGAATTTTTCTTTCACATGAATGACATGTGTCCTATAAACTATCAAAATAATGAAAAAGTACTAATAACATGAAGTAGTACTATAAGATACATGTAATTCATGCATGCAAAATGTTCTCAGAACCTGGTTTCTATTATAATTTCCCGCAATTGTTGTTGCTATGTGAGGCTCAAAACATTTTCTATCTGTTTTAAAAAATAACGTCCTTACATACTTTTGAAAAAAATGTTGAAAGCGCAGAGGTAGCGAAAACGAACACAATCGGAAAGTAATGGATTTTGTGGGAAAACAGTACTTCAATGTGGCATTTTGGAATCAGAACCAGAATGCGCACTCATATATTGGGTTTTTGTTTGAATGGAGAATAGGCTAATGCTTTGTGCCAAGTTGTCCTTTAATAAAAGGCCAACAAACCCCTTTTAGAAGGAATTTAAAAGTTATGAAGGAACAAATGACGTGCTCAAGCCGCCCTATAATTGTGTAATATTGTCAACTTTTAGTTAAAAGTTCTCGTGGATTTGTTCTTGGATTTCAACCTTAAAATGCCACATAACAATGGGAATATTGGTCCATATGCTTATATATATAAAAATTTCATCAATTTCTAGACAACGTGAGATGTTTGTTTTCCCCAATATCTCTATCTTTGATAAAAAAAATCCGTTGAGTCTTCACTTGAACGATCATTCATCAGTCTACAACACACATTTTCCACTCTGACGCGTTGAAGGACTTCTAAGGGGTTTGACGGATATCTAAAATTGGCTAAAAGACAATAACTTGGAACCCGCATAGAGGATGAATAAGTAGGAGCTAATTGTACAATTGCTAATCTTACCTGAAATGGTATAGATCTCCCATTTATTTTGGTGTACCAACCTATGAGAATTTAACATTTTACAATTAATAAAATATATTTGTTGATGTGATTGTAACTTTAAACACCAATATATTATTTTTATTAAATTCGATCCTATTTAGAACACTCCACGTCAAATTTTACACTTCATAGAAGTTTCAAAAATTTGTCTTTCTACATTATTTCCTTGCTACCTTCAATTACTAGTGGGAAAAGATGAGCATTAACTAGTGATAATTTTTAGTGTTGTTAGCGTGGGATTGCAAAATATGTATAAGTTAAAGATAGTTTGTTGTTATCCATGTATGTTTTGGTTTATTGGTTGAAACCAAATCTGTAATTTTAGAGACCATGGATTCGAGTCCACAAATAAGTGGTGAACGGTGAAGAGTTTTCTTTGTATTAGCTGATGTATCAATTTGTCCTAATTAATTATTTTAGCTATCTATGGGTTTTCAGGTTACTTTTTTTTTTAGTAAGCAAGTCCAACCATTTTCTTCATTTTCAACTCCTCTATTTTACAGGATTTATAATTTTTTTTTGCTCCAACCATCTTTCTCATTTCATATTCCTCATTCCAAATTCCCATAAAGTAATATTATTTTATCATTAGTATATTAATTTCTTTACATCAAATCTATAACTAATAACCTAGAAAGTATCAAATAAAGTAAAATAAATTAAAACTAAAATAATACATTAATATAATAACTTTTCTCATACATGGTGATCCCTATTTTGAGGATATATCATATGAAGAATGGTTGGACTTGACCGTTCCTCGTATTCATTTCTCATTTTGAAGAATTTTCCATAATAAGGAATCATTGGACTTGCCCTAAATGATTCATAGCCAACATGGGCCTACTTTACGGGCTTGGGCTTGTCTTTTATGCTTTGAGAACACCAATTTGTCGGGTGTGCAGGACAATGTTAAGGTTGGACTTCATTAAAAACATCAAACCAAAATCAGCCTGGATCCCATTTTAAAATTACGGGCTTACAAGATCATTCCAAAAACCGGTTCACAACCTATAAATTTTTTTCAAATTTTTGGATACAGTTAATTGAAGTAAAGTACATAAATAACTCTAAATCGTACATTTACTTACATTTTAACTTGAATTCTTTAAATTTGTGAATAAAATTTTGTATTTATATTTAAAAGTCTAATATATAAGAATAAAAAATTCCTAAAACATGTATATTAATATAATACATAAATATATAGCTTATAAATAATTATTTATTTGACTGGGTTCGAGCCAAACTAGGTTATTTATATAAAAATCAAATCAAATCAAATCTATAAAATTTTAGATTTTAATGGGCTCAGGGCAGGCTGGTACACTAAGCCATGAGAGACTCCATTACCATCACTTCTTATGGGCCTATAGGATCCCTTTTGCCCGGCAACAGCTAGTGAAACCGTGAAAGAGTTTCTTTAGCAAAACACACCGTTCTGTTAACTTTGTTCAATATAATAAACATGTAATTTTAACATTAAAAAAACTTAAAAAATTGTTGGAAGATGGAAATGGAATGTTTTCAATAATTTGAATGGTTTAAAAAAGTACGGGTGCTCACCGGCTCAATATATTGATCTAAATTAGTTGAACAACTGGTCAAACATGGAGATGGTGAATTATACTGGTCATATAGTTGGAGTAAGTAGGTTAGTAGAATTAAATAGTAATTATCGTTAAAAAAGATTTACGAGTGTTTTCTTACATGTTTTCCATTTAGTATCGGCTCTAGATCGTAATATATGGTGTTCATAAACACTACAAAATTTCAAAAGTTAATGCTATATTATATATATTAAATATAGTATATAGATATCAGAAATATGTAATTGGACCCCTTATATTAATTAGCTCTTACTTAATCATCTCTTCTATTTATTAAATTCTAACTAGGGAAAAAACTCATTTTCAGTATTATTCAAATATATATTTTTTACATTAAAATAAATTTTTTTTTTATATATTAATGTTTGACTGAGATACTTTATGAGTATTCTTCAATTACCTAAATATCTTTTTGATACTACAGAAATCGCATCTAATCTATTTGATTTTTTTGAATATTTGATGTTTGACTTATCCAATGTACATCAATTAATTAAGTGTAAGACTTATTAAATTTCAGTATATTAATAACACAAAAAAAGTGAAATAACACTATCATCATTTGAAGCATGAACATTTTTTGTTAACCATGTACACTTGTCAATCATTAATGGTTCGTTAAATTATCATACTACCGAATATATAAAACACTAAATATTTGAAAATTGAATTGGCAAAATACCAAAAAACAAAATTCAATTAATAGTTCAAACCAAAAGATATTAAATTATAAAGCACAACAAATAAAATTTAAATCATTAATACTCGGACCGTAAGGTATAAAACGTCTGGATTCGTCAATGGAAATTCATTTGCTGATGTGTATTAGTTTAATTTTATTTTTCATTTTCTTTGCTTTCTCTTAGATTTTCTTTTCCAGGAAATGTTCAAATGTCAAATTGTTAGCGGAGTACTTAGAAAAAGGATGATAGATTATTTCCCCTTATTCATATACCATTTCATATTCATCCGTTCGATTATAAAATGCAAAACACATGGGAAAGAAAAACAACATGGAAACTATATCTAACATGTACACCAAAATTTGATGCAAGAAAGTTAGTTCACTTGTGAATCCTCAACCAGTCAGAAATTTACATTCAATTCAACTAAGAACCTAAAAAATACCCAATAAACAAAAAAAAATACCTTTGTGATTGGTCGCAGCGAAGAATGTTAGATACAATCCTAAAAAATAAAACCCACATTAATAATTTACAAAGCATGTCCAGTTTTTGTGCTTGTTCAAAGGATGAGGGCATATTTGCAATTTCTGATAGTATCGTTTGTGTTTAGTTTTGGGGCTTCAGAATCAAAGCATATTGTGAAGACTCTGCCTGGCTTTGATGGAGAACTTCCATTTACCCTTGAAACTGGGTAAGTTTGATTTTGATTTTATTTGTTTAAATTGCAGAAAAAATAAATTGAGAAATTTGTGACGAAATAGTGTGTTTTTGCTTGCAGATATGTGGGCGTGGGTGAATCAGATGAACTGCAGTTATTTTATTATTTCATTGAATCAGAGAGGAACCCTGTAAGAGACCCTCTTTTGCTTTGGCTAACTGGTGGCCCTGGTTGCTCTGGATTTTCTGGCTTGGTTTATGAAATTGGTAGGTTTTGCTCTTTTACATTTTTCCAGTTTTGTTGTAAATTTGGTGTCATATTTTTTCGGTTGAATTCGTGATTTAGTGTTTGTGTTTACATCTTCTTGAATTGTGTAGTTATGCTCCATGTAACAAATCAATTAAATTTCCTGTTTATCTTTACTTATCTTATGCAGTGCTTCGAAATCATTTTAGACAAATGTTTACAAGTTAGAAAGTGTTTTTAAGGTCGTTTGATTGGCTTAAAAGTAGTGAGAAACAAAATGTTAGAGGGAATTAACTGTCAACTGAACATAGTAATTTCATCATTTTCTCTCTCCATCATTTTTATCTTCTCTTTCCTAGTCACATGTCAAACTTTCAGTGATGAAAATATCAAGGAATATGGGAACAGGGATAACAAATTATTCTTCGTCTCAAATTTTATTATATTTTCATTCCAGGAAGTTGTTCTAGGAGTTACAAAATGCTTGACTATTCATTGAATTTAAATTTAATCCCTCAACTCTCAAAACTAACAATTTAGTCTCAAATTTCATCAAAACACTACTTGTAATGGATGACATCTCATATGTTAAGTGTTTTGGAGTTCCCATGTATCATACAATCAGTTCACTATGTTTTCACTGTATAAATTTGTCATTGTTTTGTCTAATTGACATCTTAGTTCTTCTGCAGGTCCATTAAATTATGATTACAAATCTTTCAACGGAAGTTTGCCGTCATTTCTTATCAACCAATACTCATGGACAAAGGTTCCGAAATCGTCTCTCTTTGACATTTATGATATTAGTACTGCGAATTTCTTTGCCAATCTTGTTTAAATACTAACTTTGGTGATTCTTCAGATCGCCAATATTATCTTCCTCGACGCGCCTGTTGGCACGGGATTTTCCTACTCGACTACTCCAGAAGGTTACAGTGTCTCAGACACATCCTCAGCGATTTCGATTTACGAGTTTCTCAGAAAGGTCAGCCCCCATTTTCCTACTTTTTCATGCATACTGAACTAACTCAATCGAATCGGTTCATTTCCAAGACCCCGTTATTTTTGAACTTCTAAAAACTGAACTCATTTCACTTTAATTTTTAACTATGCATGGCTGAACTGATTTGTAGTTCAAGAGAACAGGGTTTAATTATATGAGTTGTTGTGCAGTGGATAATGGACCATCCGAAATTCATAAACAACCCGCTTTACATATCCGGTGATTCATATTCCGGCATGATTGTCCCCCAAGTTAGTCTAGAAGTGGCCGATGGTAAGATTTTCATGTTCTTTTGCATACCCGAATTTCAAAGTGTTTGAATTTCGCTCTGTTTCTTCGTTTCATACTTCTAGCTGAGATTTTTTTCGATGTTTGTGTTGCAGGAAACAGGGTAGGACACAAGCCGTACTTGAATCTCCAGGTAAACTGTTTTTTTTTTATGTTCTATATCATTTTTTATACCGAGTGTTGTTTTGATTTGTTGATACTAATGATGTTTCTATTTGTTTCAGGGATACATGCTTGGTAATCCAGTTACTGATTTACATAATGATGAGAATTCGAGGATTGAATATTTCTTCCGAGTAGGGCTTATATCTGAAGAACTATACGAGGTAAAAAAAGTTAGTGAAATGATTGTTCTAGGACTCGAGAATGACAAATTTTTAGTGCTTTTCAGGATGCGAGATTATACTGTTCGGGTGAATACATATCGCCAAATGTGAGCAATGCCGAATGTATGGATACGATTGGGCATATCGCAGAGGTTAGAAAGGATTTCTTTCGGCTTTGGAGTTGAGAAAAAAAGAGCGATTTCCCGATACTTTTGGGTTTCCTTCTGTGTGTTTTGTTCTTACTAGAAATGGCTGGACATTGCAGTGTACTCTGAAAGTATGCGATGCGCAAATATTGGAACCGAAGTGCAGTTTCGCGTCTCCGAAACCGAAGGGCTTGAAATGGGGGAACAAATTCTACGATGACCAGGAAATCGACATTGCTTTGTCAACGAAACAAAGACAGCCTGAGAATTGGTGTCGGGTAATTTCGTTCGTTCATACATACATACAAACGTATGTATGTATAATATAATTATACATATATACACACATATACATATATACATACATACATATATATGTATATGTAAATGTGTGCATTACTAGTTTAACATTATGTATATGTGTGTATGTATATCTATATGTGTGTACATACATACGTACGTACGTACATACATACATATGTATGTATGTATGTATATGTGTATGTATGTATATGTGTGTGTGTATGTATATATATATGTATGTATGTATATTAGGGTTAATATTAGTCCCCTGAATTTGGCTCGAATAGCCCATTGGCCCTTTAACAACCATGCCATCTATTGCAGAACGAAAATTATGTATTATCGTACATCTGGGCGAATGACGAAAGTGTGCAGCATGCTCTTAACATTCGCAATGTAAGTCATCCTAGCTAAATTTATTAGTGCGCTAATGTTGATTCAGGCAGTACATGAAAAATCTTTTTTCGTTTCGATGGTGATTAGGACACGATAGAACAATGGATGAGATGTAACAAATCGATTGATTACAATTATAACCTACTCAGCACTGTCATGTACCATAAACAACTACTCTACGGCGGTTATCGGGCCTTAATCTACAGGTAAAAGTTACAAAGTTAAGTTGGCGTTCTTTTTTTTCGCAAAATTCGACCATTGTTGTCTTAGACGGGGCTATATTTGCCTTGCAGTGGTGACCATGACATGCTAATTCCGTACACCGGTACAGTAGTATGGATTCATACCCTCAACTTAACCATTGTCGATGATTGGAGGCCTTGGTTTGTCGAAGGTCAAGTAGCAGGGTTAGTTTCTATAACTCAATTTCTTTCAACAAAAGCTCATGTTAGAAAAATTCGACCCTCGAGCCAAGCTTAAGAGCGGAATTCACCCTATATTGGATTGAATCCTGTGCAGTTAGAAATCCAAGCAACACTCTAGTAATAACTTCGCGCTTTGTTTTTCATTTTTTTTACGTAGATACACGATCAAGTATGCTCACAAAATCGGAGATGGTCTAGTGTTTAACACGATAAAGGTAAGAAAAACTACACATTATATACAAGTCCTTGATTACAAACGTAATGTAATCAAATGAACTGAATTTAATTGAATTCGGTGTTGATTATTGCAGGGAGGAGGCCACACAGCACCAGAGTATAAGCCTAAGGAGTGTTTGGGAATGGTGGATAGATGGTTATCTTACTATCTTATGTGACAAACATTTTGAATATTATAAATTCATTTGAAAATTCATAATAATTAAGAGGTATATTTTTTTTATCTATGATGCCTTTTTGTGGTAGGATGACGAGTAAATGTTTGGTATGACAGACCTTTTCTATAAACACTAAATATTTTTTATATACAGTTTTGTTCGAAATTTTATCACAGTTAAGGTTTTTTTCTCTTTATGTAACAATGTATTTTCTGAGAGTTGAACTTATGTCTTTTTCTACATACTTAAACTATCCCGACTCCCGGTAAAGTGAGACATGAAAGAAGCATAAATAGCATAATTAGATGCCTTTTTTGAACTTAAATGAAGGGGAATGGTTGATAAATCCTCCTCCTTGTATCGTTTCTTTACTTTATCAATACTTCAATCCTGTTTCTTCAAAAAAAAAAAAAAAAAAGCATACCATATTTGAATGATGGTAATACACATATTTGAATGGTATAACTCTGTATTATATACGTGAATTGTGAACTCCTGCATTTACAATTATTTAATTGGATCGTTATTGGCCTCATTTTGCACTTATCGCTTCTTGTGAGGACTAAAATGCCCTTATGACCAATAAAATTAATATCATACAAACATCTTAATATTATAAAAATGTCAGTATAAATAAAAGTTAAATTGTATTTAATTTTAAATTAAATAATAATATATTAAATTTAGACAAAAAAAATTTAAAAAAATACAAACTGAGTAATTAAATATTTAGTTAGTGTTACAAATAGATTACGTATATAACAAAAAAATTAAGCAAGAAAATAGATAAAAATATCAAAACAAACTAAGAACCAATAAAGCTTTTCCTTTTTATGCATCAATTATCGAAACACGACCTCGTCTAAATTTCATTATTTGTCTTTCATGTTCTTACCCTCATTTTGCATGTATGAATTTGTAAGTAAACTTTTTTGTTATCCCCTATACTAACTATATGTGGTTTCAAAGACGAAATTTGAGTGAATGAATGTAAAAAGTTGTATGATAACGAGCAATGAAGCTTTATCAAATTCGATATAATATAAGCTTAATAAATACAATTATTTGTTAGTAATTTGGTTCTTTATTTTGATTTGGATTCTTATTACTCGTAATTTTGATAATAATTGATTTAATTTTTCAAAAATATTTTATATATTAATAGTTAATTTTAAAATTATTTGATGAAATATATATTTTTAAAAAATAAGTTTAAAAGTCATATAAATAAATTTTGGATGAGATAAGTGTAAAAATGGACGGTAAATACCATTATTTATTTTTTAATATATAAATTAAAGGGGATAAAATGAATTATGAGAACTATAAGTGTAAAAGAGGAGCAGCAAATATTGTCACCCTTTTTTAATAAATATATAATTAAATAGAAGAACCTTGAACTTGGCACAAAAAATCAAATACCGCTCTCAACTTTCAAATGCACCAGTTACCCCTTCAACTTGTAAAATGTACTAGTTTGCCCCTTAACTTTAAAAAACGCATATTATTGAAAAAATCAAAATAAGCAAAAACTGACACTTGACGTTTAGATAGTAAATTGACCCACTTTTACAAGTTAAGGAATAACACTGTGCGTTTGAAAGTTGAGAGGAGTCGTTGACTTTTAGAAAGGAGCAATTGACTTTTTGTATCAAGTTGATTAGACTAATGATGTGTAAGGCTAAATATGAATTGTATTTGCTAAACACAAGTATATTTAGTTATTTACTTGAATGTGAAACTATAAGTTTCTATTTATTCTCCATTCTATCAATAAGCCTTCTTACTATGGTCTATATCTATAGGTCTAAGTCTGACAAAAGCAAAGAAAAAAAGGATGGGCTTCTACTAGAGGCCCAAGACCTTTTTCGAATAAAAATGGAGAATGACAGTTGCTTGAGGCAGAGACTTATACATATCAATATGTTGAAAAAAAAATAAGTCTAGACACTACATTGCCGAAAGATATTCGGAATAAATAAGTTAATGAATGTCTTGTTCTTGGTTTAGAGCACCAACTCCTTTAATGTGTTCATAAGTTATATGTAAAAAAGAAAGATGTAAGCTCATAATTGTTAATCGGGCAGGAATTCCTTTACAAAATGTGAACGGGGAAGACCGTCAAAAATCACCTGTTGGAAATTCCCGGTCCGCACGTAAGCAAGTCAATCGGGTCAAAGGATTCGATCTAATTTAGTTATTTTCATTAAATTGAAAAGTTATAGAACTTAATGAATTAATTGCAAATAATCAAAAGTTGAAGGGCTTGATTGTAATTAGTCCATTTTCAATTGGCATGTAATGAATTGGGACGTGCATATTGAATGAGATATGGAATTCATTACCTATTTCATTTATCTTTTTCCAACCATCTTCTCACTCCCTGATTTTCATCTCGAGATGAAAACATCGCAAATCGATCGTTATCGATCTTTGTCGCTGCAGAAGTTGTGGATACATATTCATGCTCCGACAAACCGTGAGATGGATTCGACTTGGCATTATGTGGCGCTCTTCGATCTTCCATCATGACTGCATAGAGAAAGTTGAAGATAATTTTAATGCTTGAATCTTAATGGTTAAAACCATAAATATATGATCATGAAAAACACTATAATTTTTTGTTTTCAACAAACATAAGCACAAGTTGACAACCAAAAGTAAGAGTACTGAAATGCTTATAATTTAATTTTTTATATTCTTATCAAACCTTATATAAACTGGGTATTAAGTTGAGTTTGAAATCGCAGTACTAGTTATAAATTGTTGTTATCAATTTGTTTACTTCTTTTCACTATTAATTTCATATATTGTGTTAATTTCCAAATCTTTAATAGATATATCTGAAACCTTAACGCATGCAACACAGAAACAGAGAATGCCTTATCCGTTTGGATAAATCCATTTCCAGCCGAATGTAAGCTGGAAGAATAATGGAGAGAGTACCAAATTAAACATTAATTACTTCACCTTGAGATTTTAAATACTTGTCCTCTTGATCTTTGCGAACATATTTATTCCTCCATTAATTTTCCTTCTATTTTATCTGAATTTCATTATAACAATCAATCAAAAATATAATAAATAAAAGATTTTACTACTTTAGAATTGGTTTTAGTAAAAAAATTACTTTAAAATTGGTCACTTGTAAGTTATAGGTAATTCTTATCTGATTCTGACTAATTAATAATGGAAAAGAAAAAACAAATAAATATGATAAGTACAATGTTGTCAAACAATATGGATTAAAGCTGGAATATCTTTAGTTTAATTTAATGGATCTGATCATAAACAGATCTTCCCTTAATTAACACACGTGGTTAGGTGAACTAATTTTATTTGGATTATTCAAAGGACAAATCCGTACACTACAACTTATTGCAACTTTTTCATTAAATAGTAACCTTTGACTTTCAAACTTTATATTGTGAAGTTTCTTTAGTAGTACTAGTGTTTAAAAACTGGGAGAAAAATGTTAATTAAAAAAAATAATTAATGATTAAGATAAAAGGAATACGATTGATATATTAGTTAATATATATTCTCTCTCGAATAGTTGTAGAGAAATGTTTGAGGTCGATTGTATTATTTTACATTATTAAATTTATCAATGACGTAGTATCTCATAAGACATGTAGTAAACCCGCATTCCAAATATAATTAATTATTTCAGAATATAAGTTTTAGAGTTCAACCATAAATATTAGTATGTTAATGTTTTGAAGATGAAAAATCAAAAATTAAAACTATTTCTTCAAATTTTTAATCAATTTTGTGTCTTACATATACAATAATTAGTTTATCTTTTAGCACTACACATTTAATTCTAAGATCATATTATTTCGTTGAGCATTATATAAAATATCTCTTATTAATATTAATCTCATTTGAATAATTAAATATTATTCTTGAATTAAAATATCATCTTATCTATTTAAGTTAACTTAAAAATGGGATACAAAAGGCATTTTATTATAAACGTGTATAAGTTTGTCTTGGAGAAAGTTTTTCAAGTTTTAAAATTTATATATGCATGATTTGGAAGCATAAAAGCAACCAACACAAAGCTCAAAGCTACTGATTGTAAGTTGCTACTAACAATTACCAAGAATGGCAAAAAACGCTACTGAGCATGTTAAGTCAAGTTGTCCGGTACCAGATTTAGCAAACTTTACAATAGTTGTCAGAAACTTACCAAATCAAGCTTCATCTATCAAGAGAAGATCATCAACCAATAGAACCATTCCAAATCAAACTCCATTAACCTAATCAAGCTTCAAACGGTCACTTATCCTTAATCAACTTTTGAAGCATCTGCAATTCAAGAAAGGAAACAACTAGAAGATCATGTGAGTCCAAGCCAACACCTACCAATGGTCAAAAGATGTATCTAAAAACTCCATAACGAGTAACTCATTCAAATTGCCTATAAAATTTTACTAAGATCAGTTATGGAGATATACAACACAATACCAAGAGCTAAATCGAAATCTCAACTGCTATTGAAGATATTATGCTTTCAACTTTCATGTTCTCAATGAGATAGAAAAATTGTGAGTTATACATTTCATTGTAATCATCTTAAGATTAGCTTAGAAGAAAGAGAGTGAAACCTGAGCTTTCAAGAGTGTTCTTTTCACCAAAATCTATTCAGTTTTTTTCCTCACCAAATTATATTCAATATTGTAATTGAGTGTACACTGCTTGGGTTATAAATAGTGGGGAACTTAGTAGTATTCAGGGTTGTAAGGAGAGTACTTTGAAGTGAGGAATTAACTAAGTTGTAAACAACTTTAGATTCTACCTGTTGGAAATAGTTCTCTAGTGGATTAAAGATCGAGGCAGAATCGGGAACTAGATTAGGCACGGGCTGCTAAACTAGGATAAATTATTTTGTTTGTTTTCCTAACTCTAAACCTTTTACTTATTTTTGCTATTAATATTTGAGTTGTTGTGCTATTGTGATATTGACTATTGGTGTGTTTCTCTTATTCATCTGTGAATTATTTAAGTCTAATTCATCACTAGGTACTTGAACCTGTCTCAAAAAACCCATTATCCCCCTAAACTTCAAAAGAAACCCTATAACTCCTTCAACTTTCAAAAAGTGCACCACTTTGCTCCCTTAACTTCATATATCAGCTTCTAGTTGGTTTGACTTTTCAAAGATGTTATTTTCTGATTTCCTTTCTCCAATCAGAAGCTGACATATGGCATTGAGAGAGCAAAGTGGTGCACTTTTTGAAAGTTGAGGTAGCTACGGCTTCATTTTGGAAGTTCAGGGGGCAATAGGTGTTTTGAAATAAGTTCAGGTACCTATTGATGCATTAAATCAATTATTTACCAATATCGTTTCCTTGCATACTGTGATTAATTAGTAATTGAAATCTTTTGTACTTGTGACTACAAGGGCATGTGTTGAATGTTAGTCATAATCTTAACAGTCTATCATCTTACTTATTGTATGCTGCTATTTGTTGGTCACCAACTCTGATGTTGAACTGTTATTCTGATATTAGTCTTGTTGTTTGTTGTTTGTTTAGTACATTGCTATTGGGTGAAATTATTAATATTACTTATTGAGTTTCCATGAAAGATTTTATTAATTCATTGATAGTTCCATTCACCCATCTTGAACTACTTGTCCATTACACCAACGACATTTGACATTAGAAAATAAAATGAATTTTTAAAAGATATGTATTAATTAGATCTTCAATACCAATTAGATATTGTTTTATGCTATGAATGACTATTCTAGACCTGTTCGTAGGCCGGGTTACCCGCCCGGTCTGGCCCGAACTCGCATCAATTGGCTGGGTTTGGACACTCATTTTTCAAAAAAGCTCGGCCCGTGCCTGAACCCATCAAAGCCTGAAGTTTTATTGTTGGGCTTGGTTTTTATAAAAATACCAGAGCCCGACCCGATGAATTATTATATTTATTTATTAATATATTCATATATTAAATTTATAATTATTTTAATATTTTATCCTATTAAATTTTTATACTTATTACAATAAATATTACTAAATATTAAAAATTTTAAGTAAACAATGTAATTATGTTAACAATTTAAATATATTTTAGTTTATTTTATATTTTTTCAATTTAATTCAATAAAAAATACTTTAACAAAAAAATATTCATGGGCTTGGAAATGACCTTGTAAGCCCAGCGCGAATCTGAAATTCTAAAATACGAGCTTGGGCCGGGCTTGGTTTCACATTTTTAGAAAGCCCGCCAAACCCGGCCCAGCTCGTCTGACGAACAGGTTTACTCTATTCACAAGACTTCAATATGAGATTTACGAAATGGATTGTGTGCATGTTATCTACGTATATATTAGTGTGTGTATATATCAAGTAAGTGCGTACACGTACATGTCCAACAAAATTGTGAAATGATAAAATATAAACAATAATAAAATAACATAAAGTTAAAATAGTAAACCAAAACATTTGGCAGCATTTGGAAAACAAGATACAAAGGAAAAATTGCATAACTTAAAAGATTTAGTGAACCGCTAGCTCGGTAGTTAAAACTAGTGTGCAATAAAATATTTCTACTAGAGAGTGTATGTTTTCAAACCTCAAGTTTTGCTACAAGAGAACTTGAAAATTGCACAATAAAAATTAGTCCGGAACTAACTATTGATGTTAATGGTATATCGTATATGCTTATATAACACTAATATTCCATTCACTTGTAGCCAATGCGAGTCATTTGTTCGTCACTATCCTCTCCTTGAATAAAGAAACACCGAAATCTCATATCAATGAAGATATTGTCTATACTTATTTACTCATCATTCTTTTCACTTATAGCCGATTTAAGACATTTTTCACCCAACAAATACTCTGAATCAAGATAATGTTCTTATAAAAAAATTACTGCAGATTTGTTTTGGGATGAATAAATAGAGAGTGCATGGCAGTAGAATCATAACACAGGAACACACATGGCAGATGAAGTCACATGATAAAGAGACAAGAAGGGTAATGTAGTGTAAAACGGGAACAGGTTGCAGATAAAACGACACCGACAGAAAGGAATGGAAGTATTTAAGCAAATGTGTAGAGTGTTAAGACAAAGCCATTCCTATCTTTGCTATATGTTACAGTAACATCGATTGAATTGAATTGAAGTTTTTGTTTTGATGGTGGTTGGATTGGCAATTTATGGTTTTTCCCATCCCTTTCTTTATTGCTTCCATTTCCTATCTAACTTCATTTTATCATCATGATGTAATTCGGGTTCGCTTTGCTTAGTTGTTTTCATTTGATGTTGTGGTTGTTATTTTGTTAATGTTGTTATAGATTTTTGACTCCAAGATAGTTAAAGCAGTCGTTAAAGTGGTCGTAATTAAACAAATAGATTTATTTATTATCGTAGATCCGGAACCATGCATATGAGTTCAGGTGTACTTCATAATACTAAAGTTGTAATTTAAGCTTTTGGCTCGAATGATTCAATGAAATGATGTTAGAGACTGGGGTTGAAGATGAGTCATGACAATTATACTTGTTTATTAAATTTCAACATATAATACGTACTCGCTTCGAATGCATGGAAAAGTTGCATTTTAGAGATACCAATGATGATGATAAAAGCAATTTTTAGGTTTAATAATTTCATTACAAAATTATGAATATTGTTATTTGTTAATAAAGTGTAAAGTTAACGTTAACGAAGTGGTAGAAGTTTATAAATTTATTACCTTAAGGTTTTGCATTAGAAGTCCTATTTAGTTCTCATTGTGAGACTGTTGCTTTCAAAAACCTGACTTGTATGTCTATTTTTTTTCTCTCACATATGTATTTTGTCATTAATCAAAGGCCAACTAGGGTTTAGTTGATCAACTAAGTTGACTTAGCACATATTATTGATTTACATGCATGATAATGCTTTAAAATTTGTGTATTTATTTTTCTAGAATATTAGTCAAGGGATTTTTAAAATATGCATCATTTTTCTTCAAAAAAACATATGCATCATAATCTAAATCAAGCAAAATTAATAAGATATAGTGAAATTACGCTTTTATATATGCTGCAAATTTATTGAAAATTATACAATATAGTATGCGAATTTGACTTGTGATATTATGAGAAAAAATGGTGGACATGTGGGTTAAGCTCAGAATTTCTAGATATCCTAAATACTCTAGCGACATCTCTTCTTTATTTTATTATTGTTATCATTGCAATTAAACTTTTGGATCGATTAGGAGAAATAAAAAAACAAAAAAAATTGTGGGAGCAATAGTTTAAAAATTGATAAAAATATGTAGACTTATAATTGTGCATGTCACCAAGTCCAATGACAGCTGCAAAGCAGACAGGCAGGCTTGGACATAGCAACCAAAAAGAAAAATAAAATTAAGCATATAGAATATATTATATAGTTCGAAAAGAAATTTTTCTCTAATTCCGAAAAAAATAATAAATTAAAACAAATAAACAGAAAAATGCATGTTTCCTAGGGGGCAGGGGAAGATCAGAGAAATTACTGATAAATTATGTAGGTGATTGGAAACTTTAAAGTGAGAAACGCTATTTACAAATATCATTCTATATACTGTTTTGTGTCCTACTTGTATCATTTTAGAGGAAAAATATACAAATTATAGTAAAGTTGAAGTGACAAAAATTATTTTTCACAAAAATAATGTCATGTGTTGATGAGGAACAAATTTGTAATAATATGTTACTATCTCCCTCTTTTAATAGGTGTCATTTTAGTGTTTTTGAAATTTTTTTAGATAAGTGTCGTTTTAGAATTCAAATAAACATTTTATCCATTTTATCCTTATTTAATGCATATTGAAAATGATAAAAAGAATAAAGTACCCAATCAGCTTTCAAATGAATAAAAGTCATAGGGTAAATAAGTATTTTTATTATCTTAATCAATGTGATATTGGTATTAGTAAACAATCTTAAAATGACACTTATTTAAAAAGGGATGGAGTATTTAACAACATATGCTGAAATTTGAGTAGCCTGTGTAATTTTTTCTATGTCAAAAAAGTTTAGCTGTCTTCATTATAGAAAACTCCTTTATAAGTAGTTTCTTTTCACTTTAGTTGACTCGTTTTTTCATATAAATTAATTTTGTGGTGTAGGTTTTCGAAGAAAAATAAATTGATAAAATGCATTTGAAGTATGAACTATTCCAATATTGAGTTTTGCTAGTTTCCTAAATTATTTCATCTTTCTGTCTCATTTTCATTTTAAATTCCAAAATTTTGAGTTTATGTTCTTTGTCCTTGTTTATATATATATACTCTACATTATATATGTATACTTTATCGTTTATTATTATTATTATTATTGTTGTTGTTGTTGTTGTTGTTGGTATGTAATTTTATTTTATATATTCAAAATTAATTTTAAAAAACTTTGGATTCACTACAAGAAACCGGATTATTTGTGACAACAATATATTTGTCACTAAAATTGTTGTCACAAAAAGCTATTACTTGTAACGCCAAATTTTTTATTGTCACAAAAACTTGTGTTGTGAAATTTTTAAAGTAAAATTAACACATATAATAGATGTTTTGTGACAATATTTTATATTCGTAACTCATATTTTTCTGTGATAATGTAAGTTGTCACCCATAATTTAGAAAATATGACAATAAAATTTTACCGTCACAATAACTATTTTGGTGACTATATAAAAAGCTTGTTACAAAAAATAAATTATTTTTGTGACAATATTTTTAATTAGAAACATAAAATATGTTAGTTACAACTAATAGTTGTCACAAAAATAATCAATTGTGACAGTTAAATTTTTATTGTCTCAAAAATCATTTTAGTGACAACATAGAAGCTAGTTACAAAATTTTTATTATTTTTGTGACAATAATTTATATTGAAACATATAATATGTCAATAAAAACTAATAATTGTTACTAAAAACATTCAATATGTGACAATAAATTATGTATCGTCACAAAATATTATGTGTATGACAATATAAAAAAGATGTTACAAATATTTTATTAGTTTTGTGACAATAAGTTTAACTTGAAACAAAAAATACTTCAATATATTACAATAAAGTCCTTACACCACATATTGGATCTGCCAACACCGAAAAAGTGTTGTGTAAAAGCAAAAATGTGTTAGCTTATGAGAAATGCCTACACTTTTGCCAAAAAAAGAGTCGGAAAATGCAATGTGGCCATAGCTCCCTATACCGACACTTGTGGTCATTTTTTGCTACATGGTAAAAAATGTTGGCATAGAACCTTATAGTAACATTTGATTGTCTTTTGACAACATTTTTTAGGTGTTGGTAAATGAATCCGGAAATAACACTTTCACTTGATATGGTAACACTTTTGCTATAAATGCCAACATTTTTCATAAATACATTTTTTCTTTTAGCCAACATTTTTTCTTCTAAATAACAACATATTCAAACTATTCATTTTTTTGTTTTACCAACACTTTTATAGATTAGCCAACATGCTACACTTTATTCTACATTTGTATATATATCATACGATTGCAATCCGGTTAAATCAAAATATAATTCATTAAATAACATTAATGTTTCACAATTCAGTAACATCCATAAAGTATTAATTATAACATCCATAAAGTACTAATTATTGCAACCAAAAATTGTAACCATATCCAATATCAGAGCGACATCTAGAATTTTATTCATGTTCACATCGATAGCACCCAAGTATTTTTGAAGAGGAGAATTGCGAGTTGGTCCTGACTGTAACAATGTTCTCATTCCAAGTAACTTTAGTTCCCATCTGTTCCAGAACCCCAACAAACTTCAAATCTTCCTGGAGTTTCACATAAAAAAATCAGACAATAAGCCAATGATAGGAGATAATTAACATGTCTAAAGCAAAAAAAAATTAGCTAAATTTTAACCAACAGAAAGCAATGCAACCATCTTGTCATGGTCTCTTGTAAGATAAAAACATCTCAAAGTGAAAAATGAGAGAGAGCAAAACTTTGAACTACTTAAGATAAATCATCCCAACCTTCCACCAAACCATAGGCCATGAAAGTTGACATTAAGCAGATGCAACTCATAATGTGAAGTTTACACTAGTGCAGAAATGGCTTTTCCGGATGGTTGTTTTCGGCTTTTCTGGACGGTTTTGAACCATTTGCACAAGCCATGACGTGATTGATCAGGCACTTTTGCGGATGGTTCTAAACCGTCCGGAATAATGAGCATTGCAGACGGTTCTCTTAAAAGAATCGTCTGGAATGCTGTAAACCGGAATAAGAACCATCCATAATAGTGCTTTTGTTTAAAAAAATAATTTATTTTTAATCACCTGCAATGTCATACACTACTTCATTTGTACTTTTTCCCCAACAGAGAATTGAATGTTAGATAATAGATAGCTAAAAACATACCTGTATTCCGCGC
>CATIWQ010273107.1:0-20441 GCA_949673415.1 Euphorbia schlechtendalii | reverse complement strand
ACAAACGAATATTGAAGAATGAAAACTTTTATTGATAAGTGATTTGCAAGTACACTTATACAACAATCACTCGAGAATATAGAGAAATCTAGTGATCGAAACAAGGATTCGAATCACTTAAACATTTTCTCACTAACACTTAAGAATGTAGCAAACTCTCTATTTATACACACTATATTTGCACTCTAACATTTTCCCTCTGTCTCTCTGTACCATGTGCCATGAAATTTGTGAGGTTTGGAGCCTTATTTATAGAGTTCGAAGGGTTGCGTCTATCCAAATGAAGGGTTGTGTCTATTGGTGAAAGATTGCATCTCTTCATTGTGATTGGTTGAGAAGCTTTGATATAATCCACAATGGATAAGCACCTTTCCATGATTGGTTGACTCTTGATAGGTGTCTGTTCGTTGGTAGTTGATGGCAGTTGATCATGCTTATCTAGCGGTTGTTATTTAAAAAGATAATACTAGAAAACCGTCCATGTCATGACTGAAATATACATGTCGCGATCGTGAATCTTTGATTGGCAATCTTCTGATTCTGAAGTAAACAAGTCGTGACCGCGTATGATTGTCATGACCGTGAATTGAGTTTTACTCAGAATTCTTCTTGTAACTTCACTGATCATCGATAGCTTCGATCCTAAGCCAAATCTTCAAGTTCCATGCATATTTTTGCACCTTTTTCACTCTTTTTTCATAGAATTCCACTTTTAATCATTTTACTCCCAAGATTTACCTAGTATCTTCATTTGCATAAAAAACAACTACATACCACGTGAAATCTTTTATATGAAGTATAAAAATGACTAAAACTACAGTGTTTATTGTATAAAATTTATATGATAATAAGTGTAATTATTCACTTATCACTTCCCAAGATGAACGCAAACTGATTCCCCGAGATTAGAGAGGGAAGGATAGTTTGTAGGCGTAAGGAAATCAATTTGGCAATCAATTTGTAGACCCTGTGAATGAGTGAAATTGGTTAGAAGTTATTCAAGGAGTAGGATCCTAGAATTTTTTGTAGAAGGACTGTATATGATGTCTTTATTGTTAAACATGATGTATACTCTAGAGGTAATTAGGGCGATATATCTTTATTAGCTATAATGTACAAATGATTTCGGATTATTATTAATAATAATTAAGGCATCTAGTTGTTTATTAGTGCTTTTAATTTATTTATGTATCTTGCTGGTATCATATATGTATAGTATTAAATATGCATATGTGCATTGATGAGACAAAGTCCATTACTACTTCAGAGCGTAAAAGTGCGATGACATAGTGGGAGCTATGTGGTTTGAGAACTGCACATACATGTTAATATGAATAGTCTAATTATCTCAAGTCATAGTTTCATTGAGACTAAACATCAATGGAATGGATAGACTAGCATGTGTAGGCTTACTCCTTGGATTAGATCAAAGCAGCCGATCTCACAAGCTGAAGGTGGTACCTTCAGTTAACACATGAATGTATTCGGGTAATACATTGGAGATAGCTATAAGACGGATACTCGGAAATAACTATATCCATGTATTGGTGTCATGTCTTATTGCAGTAGTAGTACAAGTATCCTCAGACCTAAGATACCAATTACCTTGTGTAGGAGTTGCTATACTTTGGGTCATACTTATTCATACCTTGGCGATCAGGATGATACGAGTGATTACGAGTATAATGATGAACACATGTTGGTAAGCCGAGTAGTCCAGATGGGATCCATGACTGCTGATATAGTGATATAGTGGGAGATGTACCTCAGGGCTTCTTGTTGAAGTGGCCTCGTAAACCTCTGATTAGAGTATAAGATTGATAGAACAAGTTTCTAGTCAATCTTGATACGTGGTGTTCTTCATGAACAAGTCTAGTTCCAGGATAGCTACGGCTAATTCATGAGCTAACACTTAATCTGAGCTCAATAAACTAGATGGTACTTAAACCTGATGGAAGGAGTGTATTGTATTGGTTACTACTGCACAGATCTAGTCACAATCACATAACGTTCCAAGTATCGGGGGATCATACGCCTTTGTCAGAAAGCCCATTTGATCATCTAGAGTTATCAGGTTCCATATCGGTTTGGAACACCCCAAGTTTAGGTTAACCTCTAGCGATTTAATACTTTGGGATCCTATGAGGTCACACACTTTGGGTCTTTATTGGCCTAAGTAAATAACCTATAAACTAGGTCTATGCTGAGAATATTTGTTTGTCGAATTCGTTAGAAGAATTATTAAATGGTTGGACCAAATTAATAATTAAAGAGAATAAAGTGAACATAGGGAAAAATAGCACGGAGCGGAGCAAAGGGAAAGTTTTCCATTGCGAGTGGGCCCCAAACGAACACGGGATGTTTGTAGTGGGGCTTATACAGTTGCCCCACGAGATGAAAAGCTTGTGGGCTGCTAGCGCGTGGGGTAAGCCCACGAGCACTAGCGGGCTGCAAGCCTGCATGGGCAGCGCATGGACATGCTTGCTGCATAAGCCCGCTGGCGCAGTGCATGGGGCAATCTCGCAAGCCCGCTAGGGCTTGCCTTGTGAAGGAGATCCGTGGGTTAGACCGCGGGTCCAAGTGACCCGTGCGGCTAACTTGCTAAGTTCCCATCCCACTTTGTGTTTGAGAAACAGTCCCCCTATTCCGTATATATAGGCCTCCCTTCTCATTATTCTACACACTTCAACTCATCCTTTCTCTATGAGTTTGACATCTCTTTCTTCATTCATTATGTGAGATCCTTCATGAGTTTCTCCAAACAATGAATAATTATTTTGAAGGCTCTTTCTAATTAAAGTGAACCTTCTCGGTTTATATTTCAGGTTGGTCTTCAAGCGGTCTAGTAGCTGGTGTCTACTAACAGGTTCTAACTCAATGAGGTTTTGGTTGGTGAAGATCCATATAGATCAATCATAGAGGCTATGCTATTTTGGAGGCTCGCGCTAATGAAGTTCTGTCGAATTGCTCTAAGGGAACGCTGCAACTAAAGAAAAAGAAAATACGCATCAACTAGTAATGTTCTAAACTTAGATGCTAGGTTTCTTTTATAAGCTTTATAAACCTATAAGCATCTATGGAACGTTTTAACTTAGATTATATCAATCATGGTATGCTTAGGAGATCCTTTAAGTTAATTTTAAGTTTTGAAATTCTACCTTGCAATGTTTGTATGTTCAATTACTGTCTTGATTAACTAACATTTATGGAGTCAAGAAGCTTAGTCGTTGCATGGAATTGGTTGAAAATGCTCATGAGTTTTGGCTTCAAATCCTCCTAAAACCTCTTATTGAAAAAGAAATTAAAGTCTTCGGATCTCGATGCTTTATTCTCATTGCACGCACAAAGACTCCTCCACAATTTTTCATCCAAGAATGGGGCTACCAATGCCATGTTTTGATAATCATTAACAACCTTAAAATGTAGTTTTCGCAAAGAGAAAGGGATTTCATGATTCGCCAAGAAAAGGTGTACATAAAACCTCTAAATTACCTTTAAAATCACTTAAACATCGGTAATGAGTGCTCCATTAATTTCAAGTTATTATGGAAGTGGGTTGATGTCATACGATTGAAAAATACCATGTTATTATCCCCTAAAAAAAGTGTCCACAAAATACGAGATTGCTAGTACCGCAATCTTTCCAAAGTACTACATCGATCTTGAAGTAAAGTATGGTTTTCATTGAGATTTGAGTTCTGCGATAATGATAATGGATGAGGTACACTACTATCCATTTGGGTTAAGATAGTTGCTTCCAGGTTAAAACGCTTCTTCGCAAGGTCACCGAAATTCAATACGTGCCAAGGTCGAATTGTGGGGTTGAGTTTGCCCAATTTAAAAGAGATATCTTTGTTCGTGTGTGTTAGATAAATGCACTACCATGTTTTTTGAATAAATGGCAAGAATTTTGCATTATTCCACCTTAAATTAGAGATAAGAACGGCTTCGAGCCTCTATTCAGAGTAAGACTTGATCGAAATAAAATTGGAAGATGGTCCGAAAGAGTTGTGTCCATTGTGGTAATGTTCATAGCCAGCCATAAATCTAGAATTTTAGTCGATGCAAGCACATAGTCTATGCAAGAAAATGGTATCTATTATGCCAAGTATAATCTTGACCTTCGAGTGATAGATCATGTAGTTCGCCTTTCAAAGTCATGAAAGTGAGCCATAGATGGGTAAAATCTATCATGAGCTCTCCCCTTAATATGTAAGATGTCATTGAAATCTCCATAAACTAGAAGCCCAAAAAACCATGAATAGTGGAAAAATTTCCACCCACATCGAATTTCTTTGAACGTGATTTGATGGGGCATAAAGACTCAACATGTGATAATTAAACTCTCACGTAGAAAAATGTATAATCATCCAACTAGTGGTGGATTGGACAACCGTACCATTAAGAAGAGCCGCATTCCAAGAGAACAACATACTCCCTGATAACCCATTTGAAGGTGTGAAGTGATACATAAAATCATTATGACCCCAAAAAATTTTAACCACATGGTTTGAAATTCTTTCTATCTTCGTCTCCAACATAACAAAAAAGTTCAGATTTTGCTTGCAAAAAAAACCGGCCTTAACAATTACGAGGCCGTAATCCAAGTTGTATGTTATGAGGTCCTAAATCAATGGAAGAGTAATGTTCAATAGCAATAGTCAACTAGTCAGCAATCAAATGTAGATCTTTTTATAGATTTTTTAGGTCCTTCAATTCTTGAGGCCCTAGGCTGCTGCCTAATTGGCTTCCACACTAGGGCCGCCTCTGTTTGCGAACACAAGACAAAATAAACTATTGCTTCACACGACTATAAAAGATGGGCTCTATAATTCCAACAAAAAGAATGATAAATACATGATTTAAAGTTGAAAAAACCTTGCTCGATCCCGAGAAATCAGTAGTCGGTAATCGATTCCATCACTGCCAATATATTTGGTTAAATGTCTTTCTTTGAATAGCCCAAGTTTCGAGAATTAGCGACTTCTCCAATTCAAGCGACGATCTCGAATGGGACTGGATAATTACACGGTTCATATTTGAAATATCTAGACCCGACGAAACCATGTCTATAAAATGAGGAACAGTTCTCGATACCACTTATAAAGCACGCAAATTAGTGACCGCCGTTGATTGCAACTCATTTGTGAACATTTGTCTCTGGAACAAAATTCAAGCTTGCCTCTGATCAATCCTCAAACTGACCTAAATCTGCCCCCGAAGAATCTACCATATTTAACGATTTAAGCGAGGAGGATGTCTCTCTTGAATCCATGAAAATATCGCTCGAGAATCACTTGTATATTTACTTTTTTCCAAATTCATCAGCACAATATTTAAATTGGTAACCAAAAGTCAGATGTTACCCTAAACTTTTTAAAAGTTTCAATTAACCCTCTAAATTTTAACAAAAATGCACCACTTTACCCCCTCAATGTCACATGTCAACTTCTGGTTGAAGAGAGAAAAATTAAAAAAACAGCATATTTGAGAAGTCACACCAAAATTTGGCACGTGAAATTGAGGGGGATAAACGGTTTACTTTTTCCAAATTGAAGAAGGGGGGAGGGGGGTAATCTGATCCTATTGCAACTTAAGGTGACATATGATTTTTGTTGCCAAGTTAGGAGGGTAATGATGCATTTAATCTTTATTTTCACGCGAGAAAAAAAAATCATGTTCCATTAAAAATATTGATTATTCGAGCACATTAAAGAATTATACCATAATTAGTAAAATACTTGCTATAAAATACACGTATAGTTTTACTGAGTAAATAGCTGTTAAAATTCAACATTTACATTTTTTCATGTAAATGTAATTAACAAGACTCGAGGCTGTTTGTTTACAACCTTATCTGGTGCAAATAGCATGTAGGAAGTAAACTACTCTAATTATTGTGTTTATTGAGATTTCTTCAACTACAAACTGCAGCAGATTGCAATCAAACTACAACAGTTCTAACATTAGCAAATAGGTGCTTTTCACCTTTGATCTGTAGATTTCTCTTTTATTTAGAAGGTTTGACTCTATTACCCTTATATAAGAAATATTTGAAAAAAATTGAGGAACAAAATAAACAAAAATAGGCATATAAAAAATCAGTGTTTTAAAAGGCGCTAGGTGCTAGTCGGGCGGCTAGAGTCTTCGGGAACCTAAGCGGGGATTAATCGAGGATTAATAGAGACCTAGGCGGAGACTAGGCATATTAGTTTTCTAAAATATATAATATTTATTAATGAATTAAAATAATAAATTTAGCTAACACATAAAATTTATATAATAGTATTAAAATTTATAATTCTAGGCTTTGGCGACAATTTTTTTAGATTTTAATGACATTTTCTAGGCTTTGGCAACACTTTTTCCTGTCTTTGACGATGCTTTTCTAAGTTTTGGCGACACTTTCCGCCTTGATCGCCCGATTATATAAAATCGGGGCGGTGTTCCAAATATCCTCGCCTAGGAGCTGCCTAAGTGGCCGCCTTGACCGCCTTTTTTAAAATAGTGAAAAAAATGCACATCAGCCCACGTTTTATATTTAGCATTTGTTTGCTTTTTGGAAATTTTTATTTATTGATACGGTCCATCTTTCATGGTTATCGATGGTTTGGATTTTTTTGAAGAATTTTGCTAGTGATTGTGTAACTTTGACTTGACTAAGAAGATGGATTCATTAGTGATGTTTAATTTGAAAAAATTTGTTTTTGTTTACGTAACATTTGATAAATAATTTTATTAAAGTTTATGTGTCATTTTACATTTTATCTGCAACATCACATACTAATTATGTCAAATGTTAAATTGTGAATAACCAATATTGAACAACAAACTGCAGCAATGTTAACTAACTGCAAAGCAAACGACTATCACAACAACAAACCGTAAAAACTAACATCTGTACCAAACAAGCCCGGATCTGACTAGGATCAATCCTTCGTTTTAAGTATGAAGTAATTTTTTTTTTGAAAAACCTCCGGAGGAACAATGTGTTCCTCCATCGGAAAAAGATTGAAATGGGTGAAAATTTCGAGGCGAATGTCCCAACTAGGTTGATGCGTTTGCATGTCTACAAAATACACATCCCTCTTTTTATTAAAAAGAGCAAATCACAGAGTGACTAGCCCAAATGAATACAAGGTTCATTTACAACTTACGAGCAAAGAAAGCTTGAATCTACTAAAAGATCTAAAGCAACAATAGTAAATTTTTTGTTTCTAATCTTGAAGAAGAACCAGCACTTGACGATGTTTGAAACAAGCCAATCCTCTCGATCGATGACGCCCTCAAAGATGGGTTTGTTCCTTCTTTTCCAGATGCTCCAAACGATTGAGAACCATAAAGCCATCACGAACTCCCTCTTGACACTGGACGGGAAGAATGATCTCCAAAGCAGTAAGAACTCGTAAGGGTTGCTCGAAATTTGAGATGAAATCCCAAGCCATTTTAAGGCCAAACACCAATTGGACCAGATGTCCTTGCAGAACAGGAGCATGTGGTCAATCGATTCCGAGGCTAAGTGGTTGGGGCAAGAAGCATCCGGAAGAGTTACGCATCCTCTCGCAATAAGGAATTCTTTGGTCAGGATTCTTCTATGTAGCACAAACCAACAAAAAAAAATCCATGGTAACATGCAAGTTTTCCAAACCAAGTCGAAAGAGACTCTAGGAATTGGCAAAATAACATCCTCGTAATAACCATTGCTAAAAGATGCTGTCGAAAATCATTTGTGCGGTCCAATATTCCAAAGAATAATGTTTTCGTTCTCCAGGAAAGAAAGAATAATTCACGCCGAGGTTGTTGTTGCCGAAACCATAGAGGTGAAGATGGACGGGGCTGTTTCTAGAATTAAATCTTTCAGCTTAGAGTAGCTGTCTATTTTCGCAAGCCGAAGTTGACTAGACCAAAGCGGTCTGCCTTGGACCAAATAGTTCTAGACATACCAGCTGTACTGAGCCTTCTTTCCTTCTACATAGCTACCATAAATCGCTGAAATTATCCTTAAGGGGTCCTCTCGAAGTTTAGTTATCACGCAAAAATTACTCAAGCAACTATTACCAATCTGAATAGTAACGTTTTTAGGAAAAATCCCAAAAACACTACTATCAGCAGAAACTCCCTAATATATCTATCCAAATTGGTGAGAGTTTCGACGCATCATAGTTTAATAAATCCCACCACGAAGCAATGCCATGTCTATTTGCACAAAAATGTGACCAAAGAGATGAATTATCTCTATTCCGAAGATGCCAAATCCATTTAGAAGGAGGCTACAATTCATTAATTTAAAATCCCGAATAGATAAACCACCTAAGTGTTTCGGTAGATTGATTGTGACCCAACTTACTTTGCATAAACCTCTACTAGTCGAGTCTCCCCTCCAAAGAAAATTATGCATAATACTCACTAATTTATTTTCCACCCCTATCGAAAGTTTTTAGAGAGAAAGCACGTAGAGCAGAATTGATGAGAGTACCGGTTTAATTAAGACTTCTCTTCCCGCGTAAGAGAGGCATCTCCCTTTCCAAGAGGCTAGAAGAATCTGAAATTTCCTCACCAACATATCCCAATTACCGACATTTAATCACTTGAAGTGAAGAGGGGACCCAAGGTAGCAAACATGTAGCTTTTCTACTTTGCAGCCCATTTCCAATGCACAAAGATTCACGATGGCCTCATCAGTATTAATAACAATAATCGAACTCTTGTGAAAGTTTATCTTAAGACCCAAGATCATCTCAAAGCATCTAAGAATCCGAATAAATGCTTTAATGAGGTTAACATCCATAGTAAAAAACTTAACATGTCATTCGCGAATTGGAGCAATGATATATCGGGTCGTGTCAAAAAGTTGCTTGAGCCCTTCTACCTCAAGTACAAAAATAAAAGGTGATAGAGGATCACCTTGTTTCACTCCCCCATGTATATGGATTGGCGAGCTTGGGCTACCATTTAATAAAATAGAAGTGGTGGAGTTGAAACGACATCCACGAAGCCATGGAATCCATTTATGACAAAATCCCATTTTAATTAAAACCGTATTGATATATTGCCAAGAGATGGTGTCAAATTCCTTATGAAAATCAAGCTTGAAGATAAAACATCCCCTTAGGCTAAGATGGACCGAATTTATTACCTTGAAAGCGACAAAGGTGCATTCACGAATGTTATGGTCCCGAACAAGAGCGAATTAGTTTCTGGAAATTAGAGAGGGTAATATCAACTTGAGCCGGGTTGAGAGTACCTTGGTGACTACCTTATATACTCCATGGATTAAAGCAATAGGTCTAAAAATTTGGATTGCGCAGAAACTAGTATTTTTGGAATAAGCACCATGTAAGATGATTTGATCGATGGTGGAAGGAATGCCAAATCATAGAATTAACCAAATAACTTCAAGAAGTCAGGCTTAAAAAAATTCCATGATCGCTTGTAGAAAAAATGATTAAACCCATCCAGACCCAGAGACTTATTCTCATGGCAATAGCAAATCGCTTTCCAAATTTCTTCCACTGAAAAAGTTTCCATCAACAAGCGATTATCGATTTCAGAGACCCGATTAAATTTGAGATTTTGAAGAGAGAAAGGGATCAATTGAGGGTCTGCAAATAGCTTCGAATAGAAATCGGTGATGGCCCCTGAAATTACCAATAAATCGTAGGTGAGCGACCCCTTTAATTCAAGACATGAAATGCGATTGTTCCAGAATCTGGCAGACGCTATTCTGTGGAAAAATCTATTATTATTGTCACCAAGTAGAGACCATTTAACCCTTGATTGTTGGTGTTGATACTCTCTAAATTGGGTCTGTTTCTCGTCAACTCCGTCCTAGCAAGACAAATATGCCAATTCCGAGATGTTGAGGGGTCGCGGGACTGAACTATCCGTGAGGGATAAAACCCACTATTCCAATTCTGAAATTTTTGGTTGAAGGTTCTTGTGAGCGAATGACACAGAGCGATGGGCTGAGAGCGTGCAGAATGAGAGGCACGATCCACCGGGGTGTTTAAAAAGTATCAGGTCTGGGACCCATAAGGTTTGATTAGAGAAAGCGAAAACGTTGTAGATTTGTCAAACCTGAATCTGCCATCTTTTAGTGTAGAGTCGCCACCTGGATTAGCTCTTTCCAGGAATTAGAGTCCTATGAGGCTTAACGTCCAGGGGACGGCCCACTAAGACACAGATATTCGATTTCGGGATAAGTTTCTTATTTCTTATTGGATCACATTATATTACATCTATAGAAAACTGTATTTCTTAATTGACACTTATATCATTTTCTAGTTTATAGTGTATGATTTAACGTGTATACGGTAAGTAGTAAATCCATACATAAAGCAGTTAGTGTGGAAAATAATTAATAAATTACAAAACTCGAGGATGCAACCCTCGCCTAATCTATTAATTACAATTCCCGTAAAATATTTGCAATATCCGAAGGAAAATAAATCCTAGGCATACAGCTAACCTACATCCTCAACAGTTAGCACATGGTATATAGTACAACATGAATATTTACATGTATGCTCGATTTGATCTCGGTGAGGCCCTTGTGGCCTAATTAAAATATATGCGGTTTAAAATTCTTATTTAAGAATAAAACAATTCATTTTATTAGCACGAATATTGCTAATTTTAATTTAGTGAAAATGATCGCATGGAAAAAGGTGAGGTTTGTTATCCGGGAATAATTTTTATTTCCTTCGTTGGGGTATCCTAATAGAAATTAAAGATGAAGAAGAAGTATTACAATATTTATATAATAAAAGATGTTAAAATAATTCCTAGGTCCACATATAAGATGAGAATAAGAAAAATACAGGAAGCACGAGATGAGGCAGCTCTAGGAACTCAGAGGCTTACCCTTTCACCGTGAATCCACTTCGGCGTATCTGTATGATCCCCGCGAGCGTTCCTCGTACATTTTTCAGTTGTGTTTGGGTGGAAAATAAATGTTTATTTATCCAAAAAAATAATCAGACTCAGGTTCTAAATTTGTTTTAGACCCAAGAATATTTGAGGATTTTAGAAGAAAAAGAAATTGAAGAAAGTTAATTTGAAAATCAAAAGTTTTAGAATCCAAACGTGTTTTGGATCCGAATGTAAGAAAATATTTTTGTAATTTTTCTCGTGCTTCTTTCTCATGAAAATTAGACTTTTTCTGAAAATTTTTCCGGTCTCCCTTCAATCCAAAAAAGTCCCGATATATATAGGGCAACCTCGTTGGAAACGCTGGGATCCAATGAGCCTCACAGGAAATTCCAATGACCCTCACTGGAATTCAGCGAGCCGACGCGCTGGGCTTGTCCGTTCAGCGAGCCGACGCGCTGGGCTTATCCGTTCGGCGAGCCTAGTTTAGTCGTGTTTTTCCTGATTTTTTAAATTTATATATTTTTTTATTTTTAAATTTATTTATTTACTCTTATATATAAATAAATTTTACCAAAGATTTTTATTTTTCAAATTAATTAAAGTCCTTAACATAACTTGGCAACGAGGAACATTCCCATTCGGAGATCTTCAAATAATCGAATATTTTGTGATTCAAGGAAAAAAATCCCGAAAGCCGTCATCATTGAATGCGTGAGCTGGTGCTGATAAGTGTATAATTACACTTATTATCATGACATTTTCAATCATAAAATGATATGGTTTTGTTTCATTTTATACTTCATATAAAAGATTTCACGTGGTATGTAGTTGTTTTTTATGCAAGTGCAGAAACTAGGTGAATCTTGGGAGTGAAATGATTAAAAGTGGAATTTTATGTAAAAAGAGTGAAAAAGGTGCAAAAATATGTGTGGAAAACAAGGATTTGGCTTAGGATCGAAGCTGTCAAAGATTGGCAAAGTTGCGAAGAAGAAACATGTGAAAATAGACATGTCATGATCGTGAAAACCATTCGCGGTCGCTACTTGTTACTCTTCATAATCAGAAAGTTACAAATCATTATTCACGATTACAACATATGATTCACGCTCGTGACTTATGATGGTTATTGGTTATCTCTTTTCAACTACAACCGCCAGATAATAACGATCAACCACCATCAACTGCCAACCGAAAAGACACTTCTTGGAAGTCAACCAATCATGAAAAGGTGCCTTTCCATTGTGGATGAGGATGAATCTTTGCATCCAATCATATTGAAGTGATGCAACCCTTCGCCAATGGATATGACTCTTCATTTGGATAGACACAACCCTTCGCATTCTATAAATAGGGTTCAAAACTCAACCAATTTCATGTGGTACATGGCATGGTAGATGAAGAAAACATGTATGCATAAATATAGAGTGAAAATAGTACAGATTTCACTACGTTCAAAGTGTTAGCGAGAAAAATGTATAAGTGATTCGATTCTTATTTCGATCACTATATTTCTACACAAATTCGAGTGATTGTTGAATGAGTGTAATTGAAAAGCACTTATCCATAAAAGTTTTCATTCTTCAACATTCTTTTATTCGAAATTCACAAAGAATAGCATCCTAGCGGAGGTTTTGTACGAGTCGAGACCGAATTCAAAGTAGATGCAGGAATTGTGGAAATTGATGACTCCCATTAAAGAGTGGATATGGTTTGATCAACTTTACCTTTCACTTGCATACCTTACAACTTTACTTTTTTTCTGCTTATACTTTCTATTTCGAATTTTATGATATGTCTATGTGTTATAATGAGTATTTCGTCTTGAGTCTCTTATATTAATTAAGTTATATGCTTTCGAGTTAACTTTAAGAGTGATTTCAGGGTTAACAAGATTGTGTATAATCACTGGATCTGTGATTATAATGCTATTTAGTGAGCTAACATTTTTGGAGTGGTAACTTGCTAAATATGGTTATGTGAGAACGACCCGTACTAAGCATAGTAATATTGTTATCCAGGTTCTTAAAAGTGTCATAATTCGTTTACCCTAGATCTAGAAAAGTCATCTCATGTGTTGCTCTACATTGAATTATTGAATATTAGGGTGCCTAGAACCTTATTTGTTGAAGTTTTTTAGTATACGAAATATTCTTGATGATTTTGCATGTTTTTCTCTACTATACTTGTTCATAGGGAATATCTATATAATTTACATCTTCTCTAATATGTTCATGCATCTGTCTATTCATCAGTCCATCATCCAAACTATCCAAACCCTACAATTTATCTTATTTCGTTTGTTCCGTAACTCTAGTTGGTTTTTGGAACTGAATTCCTTCCGTGTGGCTACATCGAAATTGTATACTTACAGTAGTCACCATTTTTCTATTTTGATAAGCGGTATTGATAACACCTGTTCGTATTTTGAACTTTTAACTTATCGATAGAAAAGCGGGGAATAAGGTTTTTGGCTGCATCACCGAATATAAGCCATCTAAATTAGTATAGTCAAAACCTTGCGATCAAGTTTTTGGCGCTATTGCCGAGGAAGGTAAGTGCGTTCTAGAGATAAAATTGCTGGAGACTACGGTACGTTTTTACATTTTGTGTTTATTTTATTTATATATATGTTTGTTATTGTGTTTTATTTTGTGTCTAAAATGTTTATTAACATACATTGGGATAAGTTTTGTGGTGATTACATGATTGATAACTTAATTGATACATGCGTAGATGAAATTTTTCATGTTATATCTCATGAAGAGTCAACATATGAATCCCTTGAAAATTTAAAATATTCCTCTGAAACCGAAAAATTAGTTAGAGAAGATGATCTTATACCACCATCTATAGGTAAACCACCCTTAGTAGAATTGAAGCAATTGCCTAGTCATTTGAAGTATGCATTCTTAAGAAGCAAAAATACCTTACTCATTGTCATTTCTAGTAAGTTATCTAATATGCAGGAAGAAGCATTATTGGAGACAATAAAGGGTAGAATTAGGAGTATTGGTTGGCAAATTTCCGATATTAGAGGGATTAGCCCTAATACAGTAATGCATTCCATAATTTTGGAAAATGATAGTAAACCTAGGATAGAAAGGCAAAGAAGATAAAATCCACACATGAAGGAAGTTGTTAAAATAAGATTATTAAGTTGCTAGATGTAGGAATTATCTATCCAATTCCAGATAGTGAATGGGTCAATCCTGTTCAATGTGTTTCGAAAAAGGGAGGTATTACTGTAGTTCAAAATGAAAAGGGTAACTTAGTTCCTACGAGGACAACAACGGGATGGAGAGTTTGCATAGATTACAGAAAATTAAATGCAGCCACTAGGAAAGACCATTTCCCTTTACCACTTAAAGATCAAATGTTAGAAAGGATATCAGTCATGCATTAAACTGTATTCTTAATGGATTCTCTGGATATTTTCAAATTCATATTAGGCTAGATGACCAAGACAAAACCACTTTTACATGTCCATTTGGTACATTTGCTTATAGAAGAATGCCTTTTGTTTTGTGCAATGCTCCGGCTACTTTTCAAAGATGTGTTTAAGCTATTTTTAATAAGTATGTTGAGGATATTATGGAAGTTTTCATGGATGATTTCTCTGTATATGGAGATTCTTTTAAGAAATGTCTAGAAAATTTGGATAAAGTACTTGCTAGATGTGAAGAAACTAAATTGGTATTGAATTGGGAGAAATGTCATTTTATGGTTAATGAAGGGATAGTTTTAGTTCATAAGATAGATGAGAAGGGAATTCATGTAGATATAGCGAAAACCGAGATCATTGAAAAATTACCTCCTCCCATAAAAGTTAAGGGAATAAGGTCATTTCTAGGCCATGCTGGATTTTACAAAAGGTTTATTAAGGATTTTTCGGTTATAGCTAAACCTTTAACTAAATTATTAGTTAAAGATGTGAAGTTCTAATTCTCTGATGACTGTTTAAAAGCCTTCAACACCTTAAAATAAGCATTAGTTTCGGCGCCCATAATTGTTAAACCAAATTGGTCTTTAACATTTGAATTGATGTGTGATGCTAGTGATGTTGCTGTTGGCTGTGTATTAGGTCAAAGGTATGAAAAGAGTTTGCATGCAATTTATTATGCGAGTCACACTTTGTCTTTTGCACAATTCAATTACACCACCACGGAAAAAGAGATGTTAGCAGTCGTATATGCATGTGATAAATTTAGATAATTTTTTATTGGATCTAAAGTAATAGTTTATACAGATTATGCTGCTTTGAGATATTTGCTTGCTAAAAAAGATGCTAAACCTAGATTAATTAGGTGGATCCTTCTTTTGTAAGAATTTGACTTAGAAGTAAGGGATAAAGAGGGAAGTGAGAATACCGTAGCTGATCACTTATCTCGTTTAGAAGATGATAAGGGACCTATAGGTGAAACTGGTGATATTAATGAACTTTTTCCAGATGAAAATCTTATGTCTGTTAAACATACTGTTAGTCCATGGTATGCCGACTTTGCAAATGATTTGGTTACGCATACTTTACCCTCTGATTTAGATTCTAACGGTAAGAAGAAATTTCTTAAGGATATTATATCATTTATGTGGGATGACCCTTATTTGTTTAAGGTATGTGTTGACGATATTATTCGAAGATGTATAGATAATACTAATTATACTTCAGTTTTAAGTCATTGCCATGATAATATATATGGAGGACATTTAGGACCAGCAAAGACCGCTGCTAAAATTTTAGAGAGTGGATTTTATTGGACAACATTGTTCAAGGATGCTAGAGATTTTGTTCAGAATTGTGATAATTGTCAAAGAACAGGAAACATAAGTCGAAGAGATGAGATGCCATTGAAAAACATCCTAGAAGTAGAGCTTTTTTATGTTTGGGGTATGATTTCATGGGACCTTTTCCTACCTCTAATGGTAATAATTACATTCTGGTTTCAGTTGATTACGTTTCAAAATGGGTTGAAGCTAGCGCATATAGTAAGAATGATGCTAAGTTTCTTAAGTAATTATTTAATGATTTGGAGTTCCTAGGACCATAATTAGAGATGGAAGTTCACATTTCATCAATAAGAATTTTGAAAGCTTGATGCATAAGTATGGAGTACATCATAAGGGATCTACCCCATATCACCCTCAAACTAGTGGTCGAGTAGAAATTTCTAATCGAGAAATTAAGTGGATTCTTGAAAAGACTATCTCGAATTCTAGGAAGGATTGGTATACTAAGTTAAATGATGCATTATGGGCTTACAGAACAGCTTTTATGACACCTATTGGTATGACACCCTATAAGTTGGTTTACGGAAAGGCTTGTCATTTACCGGTAGAATTAGAGCATAAAGCTTTATGGGCTTTGAAGAATTTGAATATGGATTTACACAAAGCTGGTGAAAGAAGAAAGTTGGATTTAAATGCTTTAGAAGAACTACGTTTGTCATCATATGAGAATGCAAAGATCTATAAAGAGAAGACAAAATGATGGCACGAAGCAAAACTACGGGAAAAGAAGTTTAAGATTGGAGATTTTATTATATAATTCTAGACTTCGCTTGTTCCCTGGAAAACTCAAATCTTGTTGGAAGGGACCTTATGAAGTTATTCAGGTATTTAATAATGGAGTATTGGAATTGAAAGCCAAAAATGGAGAAATATTTCGAGCCAATGGTCAACGATGCAAACCTTATCTTGAAAACAAATTTGAACAACAAGATGTTGATGTTCAATTACTATCTTCACCATAAATTATTCCAGGTAAAAAAATAGTAAATATTTATTATTTATATTTAACATATTTGTTTTTCTACGTTTTTTCTAGGATAAAGTCTAAAAAATTGAAGAATTAGAGGAATTGAAGAAAGTCGCGACCGCGACTATAGATTGTGCCCGTGATAATATGTAGTAAAACTTTCTATTTCTTTCATGAAGAAAGTCATGATCATGACAGGCCTTCGCGATCGTGACATGGGCAGAATATTAGTGTTATCGATCACGATTTAACACGTGACAAATGGCTGAAACTGCCATTAACGGCTAGTTTGAAGGAGAAACAGTTATATTGACTATTTTAACCAATTAATGACCTATTAGGACTTTATATAAAGGTCTAGATTGAATCCATAACCACCACAACCTTCTATAAAGCTTACAAAAGTTCAGATTCTTTTTTCTATCATCTTCTACATTCAAAACTTTTTCATACCCTTTACGTCAAAACAAAAACCAATATGCCTCGTGTTAAGGTAACAACAAATAGAAGACAAATCCCTAATTACCAACCAGATTTTGGATGTCCTTTTTCAATTCATACAAGAGAAGAAGGAAAAAGATTCCAAATTCTGAATAAATTGGAGATCAACGAGATGCTTTTTTCTTGATATGGTTTTCATGGAGATAATGGGCCTCCATGAACAAATGGGGATGTATCTTGCTGATCTTGGTTTAAACACATTTGTGGGAATGAGATTTCCATAAAACCGTGATTAGATTTTGGAATGTCTATTAACATTCGATTTTGAAGACAAGAAGAAGAGGGTGATTCAATTTCGAAACCAAGGAAGACATTATACAGTCACAAGAGAGATGATGAGTGCTTGGTTTGGGTTTGAAATTGAAAATTCATCGAGCATGATGAATTCTTTTCAAGCAAATAAAGTTTGGGCAGATTTAACGGGTAAGAGAACCTTCGACCCCAAAAATTCTCCAAACAAACTTATTAAGGATTAGTGTATTCTTCTACTACACAAATATCTTTCCACTTAGGTATTTTATCAAGTAGAGAATACCAAAGTCCAAAAGCGAGATTTGTTTGTTCTTTCTTATGTGATGAATAAACAAAAAGAGGAATTTGTGGATATAATATAGGATATGATGAAGAAGAATTCGACAAGTATGAGGAACAAGATTGGGGCGGCCGAAATTATCACCGCTGTCATCTTGGGTGCAAGAAACAATCTCCCCTATATTCAACAACCAGGTGAGTATTTTCGTTATATGGATGGAATTATTTGAAGAATACCGGACTCCTTCAAGAGAACAATGGTGTTTATTCTTTCCACTCCTACTCTAACCGCACCAAGAAGCTAATCTCGACTCATGAAGATTCTTCCGTTGGCCCATCCGATCCAACCGCTAAATATCATCTTGGAAAGGCTCTGATGATCGAAGAAGAAGACGAAGCTCCGAAAGATTGGAAGGTGAGTATGCAACAAAAATTGGACAATTGCCAAGCGAAACTTGGAGTAATGAAGAAAGACATGAATATTCTAAAGAAAAGTAATAAATCGATGCTTTGAAAATTACTATCTTTCTTTAGAAAGCAAAATTGTCAATTTACTCCTAGTCCTCCTGATTCACCTTCTCAATGAATGGGTTTACTCTTTTCTTTTTTTTTTTCAAATTTTAGAGTAGTTATTTATAATTAGTTTTTAGATTTTCATTTTTAGTTAAGTTTTCCACAATGGAGTAATATCGTTAAGTGTTTAGCTACCATTAAGTTTTAAGTGGAGTAATATCTAGTAGTGTTCTTACTATGAGTTTTATATGCTATTCTTGAATACATCCTATAAGTATTGAGTGTGTTTAAAGTGTTGGGAAATTGTAGCCATAATACTTTGAAAGTAATCAATAAAGGATGAGGGTATTAAGAGACAAAAATCAAAAGAAAGAGAGGATAACCAATGAGTTATGCAAAAGGTGAGGAATGATACGGAGCAGAAACTACAAATGAGTGAAAAAGAAAAAGTAGCATAGCACGAAAAATGGGTGCAAAGTACAAATCTGTACTTCAAAAACATATGCTTAAAAGAAAAAAAATGAGAGAAAGTGGTATGGAGCATAAAATGCAACCACTAAGAGTGTTTTAGCATCCTAGGTTACCTAAAAATGCCTTGAGATCAAAATTTTCAAAGCATGCTCCCTTTGTCCTTTATACTTTATATATACTTAAGAGAAGGAAATATTCGAGTATGCATATAACATTTATATGAAGATGCGATTCGGTTGACACTCCATTAAGAGGAAAGGTATGCAACTGAACTATATAAATTGCATATTACTAATTTGTGGGAAATTTCTAACTTTTACTTGAATTTTATACAATGTGGGAATGTGGTACTCACTACGATAGTCTTTCGCCAAATGAGTTACGAACTTCAACACTATTTCATACACTTTTGTTGTGTTTACCTTGAGGACAAGGAAAAAGTTAAGTGTGGGGGTGTGATAAGTGTATAATTACATTTATTACCATGACTTTTTCAATAAAAAATGATATGGTTTTGTTTCATTTTATACTTCATATAAAAGATTTCATGTGGTATGTAATTGTTTTTTATGCAAGTGTAGAAACTAGGTGAATCTTGGGAGTGAAATGATTAAAAGTGGAATTCTATGTAAAAAGAGTGAAAAAGGTACAAAAAGATGCGTGGAATACAAGGATTTGGCTTAGGATCGAAGCTGTCAAAGATTGGTAAAGTTGCGAAAAAGAAACATGCGAAAAAGACATGTCACGATCGTGACAACCATTTGCTGTCACGACTAGTGATAAGTGTATAATTACACTTATTATCACATTAATTTTACACATTAAACACGATAGTTTTAGTCATTTTTATACTTCATATAAAAGATTTCACGTGGCATGTTGTTGTTTTTGATGCAAATGCAGATACTAGGTAAATCTTGGGAGTAAAATGAGCTAAAGTGGAATTCTATAAAAAAAAGAGTGAAAAAGGTGAAAAAAGATGCATGGAACTTAAAGATTTGGCTTAGGATCGAAGCTGTCTAAGATTGGTGAAATTACAAGAAGATTTCTGAGTAAAACTCAATTCGCGGTCATGACTTGTTTACTTCAGAAACAGAAGTTTGCCAATCAAAGATTCACGGTCGCAACTTGGATGGTTTTCTAGTATTATCTTCTTAACTAACAACCGTTAGATAAGCATGATCAACCGCCATCAACTACCAACGAACAGACGCCTATCAGGAATCAACAAATCATGAAAAGGTGCTTATCCATTATGGATTATATAAAAACTTCTCAACCAATCACGATGAAGAGATGCAATCTTTCACCAATGGACACAACCCTTCATTTGGATAGACGCAACCCTTCAAACTCTATACATAGGGCTCCATTCCATCATAATTTCTTAGCATTGGATGTGTCCAGAATTAGAGTGCAAATAAAGAGTCACATATAGTGTGTGTGTGTGTGTAGATAGATTCCCTATGTTCTTAAGTGTTAGCGAGAAAATGTTTAAGTGATTCGAATCCTTATTTCGATCACTAGATTTCTCTATATTCTCAAGCGATTGTTGTATAAGTGTACTTGCAAATCACTTATCAATAAAAGTTTTCGTTCTTCAATATTCGTTTGTTCTATATTCGTAAAGAATAGCATCCTAGCGGAGGTTCCGTACGGGCCGAGATCGAATTCAAAGCAAACACAAGAATTACGGGAATCGATGACTCCCATTAAGGAGTGGATACGGTTTGATCAACTTTAGCTTTCACTTGCATACCTTACAACTTTGCTTTGCTTTCTACTTATACTTTCTATTTCA